>JBBCBC010000007.1:13252902-13486690 GCA_037126765.1 Stenogyne calaminthoides
ATAAATACGGGATTGCTCTTCATAATAAGACACGCGAATATCATCAAGCTCAAGCTTATAAATAAGATTTCCAACATCTAAGAACACTAAATTCTAAGTTTATTTTATATGTTCTATCCTGCTGTTTTTTAAAGATAGAATTTTATCCTAGCTTAGGCTACTTCAAACTAGGATAGAATTTGGGCTTGAAATAAAACAAACAAATCTTACCAAACTCAAAGTTAGGGTTAAGTTTGTTTAAAGAATATTTCGCATTAGGGTTTCTAGTTCATTTCGGGATCGCCGAAAGAGAACTCTATAAACATCCTGGGTTGTCTTGTGTTGAATTAACACAATAAACTAAGTCCAGCTTGGTTAAGTTGGTGCCCTTTGTGATAGGAAGAAAGTGGACGTGGATCGGGGTGTCGAACATTTATAAAAACCTTGTGTATTTACTTTGTTTCTTAACCGCTTTACTATTGCACAACTTGGTTTAAAAATCAGATACATATTCTCGAGTTAGGATCAATTTGCACCAAGCAATTGATCTCGACGGTTTGGATATTTAGTCACCGATTGAAAATAACTTCAAATCCGATTTGATAAAATCGTTTTTCACATCGTTAAAACTAAATTCGCGCATCGCTTAAACTGACAGACACCGAATCGATTTACCATCAGCGATCAAGAAGTTGGATATCGATCAAAACGTTCACTTCAAGACTGAACATGCAAATCGCCATCACACCCCGATCAAGACAAAAAGCCAAGTTCCATTCGCCGCCTTCCCAGATTTCTGCCCCACGAAACCTGCCGAGACTCCATAGGTATCGGAGCGGTGGGTTCACGGACCAATCGTTTTGACTATCATCGGTTCTTGAAGAAGAACCTTTGGTCACTTGGAATGATCTTGAAAAACTATTTTTAAAAAAACTTCATCCGTTTCAAAACTCACTAAGCATGGATAATACATCCGCATGTATCATGATCTGCCCAAGTTTTACGGTACGAGATGCAGATTGGGTCATACTCATGAGCAATCATTTGGGAGCTATAAGCAGCAGAATGATGGAAGTTCTTGAACAAGGACCTATCATTATCTACCACAACAACCCCAACAAGGTGTAGTGATCCATTTTCCAAATAGGCGCCGATCAGAAAGAGTCCATCTCCGGCTGGATCGCAAGAAGGAAGTCGACAACTGGATACGGTTCAAGACATATCATCAAGAAGACGAAGAGAGAAGATCAAATATCTCAAGACCCAAGGGCGTAGATATGGGACACCTAATGAAATATCGCGAAGGAAACGACGATCAAGAACTGAATAGACATAAAATAACTAGTTAAGTTTGAGAAAACTCAAGATGTTGCCCAACTGAGACAATCAACCCGCTTAAATGGAAGGATTACCATGTCGCATCAACAAGCTCGTAGTTAAGACGTGAAATGACCAACAAGGATATCAACTACAAGATTCGAGATCTTTAACGAAGAAATGGGATATGAAGATTCTCAGAATCGGCGACCAAAGAAGATATAGCAAAAGATGAAGCCGGTTTGTTTGTTCTAAATCTAAAAGCCTATGAATCGACCATTGAGAGGGGCAAGAGGAAGATGACGAGTCATCTCGTAAACCACACCGCAACAAAAAAAGCAGTTGCATTCCAAAAGTAACGACATTTTGCTCAAAAAATCTTCTCGAAGCCTATTGGAAACATTGTAAGTCCAAAATTTGAATAGATTGCTCTACTCACCGTAAAGCTTGAAAGATCAAATATTCAATTGGGAAAGTATATGAGATTCTACAAAGACTATCAGGAATAAAGCAGATGAAGAGAAAGAAGATCGTCGATAGATCGCAGAAAGAAATGTGATCCGATGATGTAAGAGATGACCAAAGAGAAAAGAAAGAGATGATCGTCAAGATCATAAATCAAAAAGGAGAAATTCATATCAAAGGCAAACTGGAAGTCATCCGACAGATTGTCAGAAGACATAACTCACCCGGCTGTATTAGTTCGGAGAGAGGAGTCCGCTTAACCGCGCCAGTAAACCAAAGTCACTACAAAGGTCTGCATCGCCTGCACTGGACGCCAGAGAAAAGAGAGAAGATAAGAGAAATGTAAGAGAGCAAACGACATACAGAGATAGAAAAGCCATGAAGGTTTATTAATTACTCACAGAATAGATGACTTTATCTCGCCATCAAGATTCGGTTACTCATCCGTGGAAGACTTTCGCCCGAAGCAATCGCCGATGATTTCAATGGCTTTTGATGATCTGGTGTTCTCATCCCCGATGACATCGTCTCATGGCCAAGGAAGAAGATCAATCTGAGGTATCTTCCTAAACCTTCGTGTTTTTCTCGTTTCCGCCACCGTAGCTGAAGGCACCTACTTGAGAGATTGACCTCGCAGACTTACAGCCGAGCAATTGCTTGATGATCCTCCAATGCAGAGACACTTATACCATAGTGGAAGCCGAGAACGACAAGCAAGAATAGAGAAATATCAAAATTTTGTTAAAGAAAATGTTATAAGAAAGGTTCAAACTAAAATCATTAAAATCGTTCAGAAGGTGACTACACAGAACGGAAGTTCTAAAGTCGGGCTATTCCGATCGTGGATAAACTGATATGAACAAGCGATTATTAATTAACAAAAAAGACGATGATCTCAAAATCCTACAAGCTAAGTTTGATGAACTCTTCCGAATGCATTTAGAGTCTAAAAATCAACTGAGGATAGTTTGGCGAAAAAAAATAGAGAGGTTTTCATCTTTCTAAGACCGATTCAACATCCGAACAACTATTTTTGAACGCCAATTACTAAGAAGGGAATTGGGTATGAAAACTCTTCTACATCCTCAAAAGCCCTGGGCTCGTTCACTTCTGAAAAAGTGTAATCAAAACGAAGCCGATCAAGATACACGAAAAGCAAAATCAGATAAGGGAAACGAAATATGTTGAACAAGTAAGGCAAGTGTTCCGATCATAAAGGGGAACATAAATGGACCCCAATCGATCAAGATCGGTAAGGAATCAACAAGAACCCCGTTTCTTCAAGAAACCTCAACTCGATCATGATAGACATGAATCGAAAAGACAACCTCTCAAAGGGAAATCGATCGAAACTTAATCAAAGCCAAGTCACGCAATGAGCTAAGGTAAACCGCTAAGACCATCTATGCCAAAAAGATATGAATCTTTTAATGGTAGCAACAGACTTACCCTTACAATCGAAAACCTAGGGTTGCCGACTTCGGAGCCCCACCATTAAAAAAGAAGACAAATTTCAATGAAAAATCCTAAGTCTTCCGATTCATCCAAGGTTTTACACTCATAATCATAATTGACCGGATTGCATATGATGTGATGTATGATTATGTAGATGCTTATGGGAGAAAAATCAAGCCCTCTATTTTCAACAAAGGTGTTAGATATGTTTTGATCCCGAAAGGTACTTTCTAACCCCCGGGACCCAATTCTCTTGGGTACCTAAAGCTCGATCTCGATTGCGTGTTCATGTGGGTTTGGCCAATAAAGGAGTACAAACAACTATCTGGTACATCGATGAAAGGATGCTCAAGGCACATGACCGAAGCAAACATCTCCTTAGTTCATACACTAAACAAGAAGGCCCACGCGTGTACTCTTTGGTGATGATAACTTTGGTTTACCCGAGGATTTTAACCTTAGAGAATGATGATGTCAAAAGTTCGAGTCTCATATGTCGATGGTTTGAAGCATAACTTGTTATCGGTTTCACAATTTCGCTGACAACGATTCAAGTGTTGAGTTCTTGACTGATGGGTGCACTATCGAATCGAGCTACTCAAATGATTTTTGTTAATCGGGTACAAGGAAATGAATGATCTACACCAATTGAAAAAGTTTGTTCAAGAACACATGCCCCGATTGTTAAGAGTTCCAAAAGCAAAAGCTTGGCTCGCATAAGAGAAACGAATATCCTAACTTTAAACTCTTAACAAGATAGCAAGGATGTCACCGTCGGAGGTCTCCTTTAATGAGGTATTCTCTATGATCGTATACATGTGGTCGATGTCGGGCGAAAAATGTGTTAAAGCCTCGCTTCAAGGGAATCCCCGTGACCGGCATCCAGCAGAGGCATCGTGAATCGCTTTCATATGGATTTATTTGGACCAAAGCCATCCCACCTAGTCTCAAAGGACGCAAGTACACTCGTGATCGATGATTATTCCATGTTTACTTGGTGTATTCTTTATATAAGAAGAATGAGACTACAAATAAAGATACCCGAAATGCTTCAGAAATTAAGAATGAGAAGGGTGTCAAGATTGTGAAAAAATCATCCGGATAAAGGTACATAATTTATGAACTCCTTTATTAATGACTTTTTGCACTAAGTTGCAAGAACACCACAATGTAATGGAGTAGTAGAACAGAGAAATCGAACACTCAAAGAAGTCGTTCAGACTATGTTAGTTGAACATGCCACTCCAAACTTTACTTTCGCGTGGCCATCAACATCAGATTGTCACACTGTAATGTATGTTCTCTGACTAAGGCTCACTAAAACACTTATTAATCGTGGGAAGAGCAAAAACCTTGTGTTTCTTACTTCCATGTTTTTGGGTACAAGTGTTTCATACACAATAATGGGAAGAGTCATTGAAAACCTTTGAGGCCAAGTCGATGAGGGTATATTCTTAGATATTCTCAACCAAAGAAGGTTTTTTCGGGTGTTCAACAAAGTAACCCTAGTTGTGGAAGAAACACCTCATGTGGTCTTTGATGAGACATCTTCCAACAAGAGAAATCGCCTTAAGAACAAAAGCGATCAACAGCCATTCTGATGCACGTAAATGGATCGACTAAAGTATTAAGAAAAAAGAATGTATCACGTAAACGACAATGTTCCAAAACTTGATCTTCTTGATTCACCAGTCAATCGCACCCAAAGGTACGCATAACCGCCGATGAAGAAGTTGGTATACCGAGATAAAGAATAACCCGAACCATCGTTCGTGGGAACACCGATGTTCCTCGGACATCATCGAGATATAGATGATTCCAACATCACCGAGACTTGTCCATGTCGAATGGATCCTATTATCGCACCTCCACATTCCATCGACTAATATCGATGAGGATGATGACATCCAAACCGATATACATCGTAAAAGAATGACTTGGTTATCTAACCATCCAACTAACGGATATTTAAAGAATCAATACTTTTGAGTCCGCATAGACATCGCTTGGTGAAAGTGTCAATGTATTGTTGTTATCTGGCTTTTGAAGGAACCAACCACCGTAGATAAAGCTCTACAAGATGCTAATCGATCTAGGGATGGCAACAGGCGGGTTTAGCCAAACCCGAACTCCGCCTCGCCAAATTTTTTTTGCCAACCCGAATAACCGCCCGGCCCGTGAACCCGTGAACCCGGGGGTTTAACCCGCCCAAGGCCCAATTTCATTTTTTCTGCGTTTTTAATTTATACTCCAACTTCATACATATCATTCCTAAAAAATAACATATTAACTAGAATCATTCAAATTATAACAAATAAAATACCTAATTTCATAATCAATCTCACATCATAGAGCACAAAATTCAAAAGTTTTAATCAATCCCACATCAAAGAAGATTATTTAATGGGGCATCATTGAATTAGCTCTAGTTAAGCTTCTTCCACTCCATCTATTTTAAAAAGATAAATATGTTAATATTTTAGAAAAATAAATAAAGATGAAAATAAATAAATAAAAAAAAAAATAATTTATCTCTACCTCCAATTCATACAATTATTTTGGCGATCCTCCAATTCATACAATTAATACTTGAATTTGTATTATTTTCGGGTGAATTAATTGAAATTTGTTTTGAATTATGTACATTAGATATCTACTCATTCTAATTTCTTCTCAATCTAAGCTAAAAACACTTATTCGATAAAAGAAACTCGATAAAAAGAAAAGAAATAATTCAATCGTGAAAGAAATAAACCTTATACAAAATACATTTAATTTAATAAAAATTATAGAATTAATATATATTTATATATGCTGGCGGGTCCCGGTGGGTTTACCTATCTAAGAATTCCGCCTAATTGGCAAAAACCTGTTTAACCCGCTGAAACCCATTTGACCGGTTTTAACCCGCCCCATCCAGTAAGCCAGTCAATGCTGAGTCGGATTTTAACTTGCGTTATCAAATCCCTAGTGGATCCTAGCCATGCAAGAAGAACTAGAGCAGTTTTGAAAGGAATCAAGTGTGGAAACTGGTGGACATACCCAACTCATCAAGATGTGATTGGCACAAAGTGGGTATTCAAGAACAAGAGAGATGAGAATAATATCATAACCATAAATAAAGGCAAGAAACTTGTTTGCTAAAGGGTATTCACAATCGGAAAAATTGATTATGATGAGACCTTTTGCACCAAATCGCTTCATTGAAGCCATTCGGTTGTTTTACGCTTATCTTTGCCCACGGAGGGTTTATTATTGTATCAAATGGATGTAAATAGTGCATTCTTAAACGGGGGTACTAGGCGAGGAAGTTTATGTTGAACAACCTCCAGCTTTGAAAAAATGACCGAGTGTCTTGTTTAAGAAAAAGCTCTTTATGGCCTGAAACAAGCTCCTAGAGCCTGGTATGATACATTATCCCAGTTCTTGATAAATAGTGGATTCACTAAAGGAATAGTGGATAAAACCTTATTCAGAATAGAAGATGGAGAAGATATTCTGATGGTTCAGATCTATGTGGACAATATCATCTTCGGATCTCCCAACAAGAACCTATGTGATAGATTCAGCAAACTGATGCAAGAGAAGTTCGAGATGTCCATGATGGGTCAGATGAATTACTTTTTGGGTCTTCAAGTTAAGCAAAGTACAGAAGGTATATTCATCTGCCAGACAAAGTACACCAGGAATTTGTTAGCTAAGTTTGGAATTCAGAATAATAAGGAAGCCAAAATTCCTATGATGACTGGATTCAAGATGGATCCAGATGAGAATGGTCAGAAAACTAATCAGAAAGAATACAGGGCTCTCATTGGATCTCTACTATATCTGACTGTCAGTAGACCAGATATAACTTTTGTAGTAGGTGTATGTGCCAGATTTCAAGCAAATCCAATGCAAAACCCTTTGGATCTTGTTCTGCCGGATTCTTAAGTATCTGAAGGGGAAAGTAAACCTTGGTTTATTCTACCCATCAGATGATAATCTAGTGCTTAATGGGTATTCTGATTCTAATTATGGAGGTTGCAGAATAGATAGGAAATCAACCTCAGGAACATGTAAGTTCTTAGGTAGTAAACTGGTATCTTGGTTTTCAAAGAAGCAGACATCAGTTGCCACATCTACTACAGAAGCAGAATATATGGCTGCAGGAAGCTGTTGTTCCTTAAATCGCTGCAGCTTAGCCAGCGGTGGATTATAACATTGTAGCCACGAGCGTTACCTATATTACGTGATTTATATTAGTCTTTATTGCAATTACTCTGAATCTTGTTTTACATACAAGATGGAAGCATGTGGATGTTAGACATCATTATATAAGAGATCATGTTGAAAAGAAGCACATCAGAATGAAAAAGATCCATACTGACAAGCAGAGAGCTGATATCTTAACCAAACCACTAGCTGAAGTCAGATTCAGAGAACTCTGTAATGAGCTAGGACTTCTGGACCTTGGAGAAAGTGCACCAGAAATGTTTGGTGGACTGGTCTCGAACCCGGGAATTAAGAGATGACCGTAGATAGGAATAATCGGTTAGTAAGGTATAACCCATCGGATCCGATCGTAAAAGGATATCATCGTTTAAGGGGGGAATATTAAGACGATTAAGGTAAAAAAAATCGTATAAGGAAATCGAATAACATAACAATGGAATTAAAAGAGAATTTCATTGATAAAGACCCGGAGGTCGAGATTTTCAGTACAATATACCCGGAGGTCGAAAGAAAAACCCTAAACCCTAAACACGATGAGACTTCCCCCTTTAAATGAACACGAAAATGTCATATGTAATTCAAGGGATTTGGCTTGATCAAGTTCGCATATACAATACTAAATCCATATTACATGTCAGAAGTTGCTCATCGTCGTTAATCTCGTCATCTCGATCGGCGCTCAAGGCACAGACGGCCACCTCCATGTTGGCGGTGGCGATCCTCCACCAAGGTGGCAATGGAGCTTGCCAATGGTCAGATGATCATCCTCCGGCGAAGACGACATCGTAAACGGGGGGGAAGCACAGGATGGATCGAGAACCGAGGCCATTTGTGTAGAGTAGAAAGTTTGGTCACGGAGGACGCCTTGAAATTGAGGACTCGCCGGAACTCTTTTTGCCGGAATTTTCCATGTGAAAGCTTGAAAATGATAAGTATGGGGAAAATGTATAATGGGTTATTTATCTAAAACCCCGTCCTATTTATAGAGGAAAAGCGGGGGTGGAAATACGAATTTTGAACTTACGAGGCCCTCCTAGAGAAATTGGGTATCGCAAGTGGTAGCACAGAGGTGATACGCGATCATTGTCAAGGTTCACATCAGATGACGTCAGGCCATCATTGCGGATCGTCACATCACCGATTCAAGGAATCAAGGCGCGACCATTCGACTCGAGGATGAGGTTTTTGGTGAGCGCACATCCCAAGACCTTTGAAGTTGATCAAATTGAATCGCCAGAAATCTTATCGCAGATTGGATCAAAGAAATCAAAGAGAGTGAGACATTGTTGGGAAATACTAAGGATAGGGCTACCATCAAGAAGGTCAATAAGAATCACAACCAGATCGTATCGAGCGGGTAATCGACCGATTATAATATCGATAGTTAGATACGTTTTCGATTTATCTTTATGCCTATTTTATGTTAGCTATTCTCGCTCCTATTACTTATGATGTCACCGCAAAGCATTAAATATGGACGGAATTTTGTGTTAAATGCATTTATTCGAACTTTTAAGTCCAAAAGTTCGCGGTTTTAATCCTGATCAATCGATTTAATTACTTTTCAACCACTAATCTTGATCGTCTGACAAAATCAAGGACACTTGATTACTTTTCAAATTTTTGTCGCAAAACTTTATTTTCCTCTCACTTATATAAACCCTAATACACCATTTCCAGAATCTTTTCACATTCTCTCACTCAAACACGCAATTGTTTCCAGAAATTCTTCTAACACTCAAAAATTTGAAGCGATCTTTTCTAGCTTTTGCAATTTTTCCAAATCGCTTCTCTGGTAATTTGCGTACCTTCTATGTGATATACCATATCTAGATCTTACTAGGATTATTGATTATATGCTTATGGTAGTCTTATGCGTATGTTCATATTGTGTTCATAATTCAATCTCTGCACTGATGCATTTTTTTGCATTGATGCATTTTTTTTTTTTGGGATCTTATTTATGAACACACAACAAACTTTCTAAAGCATGTTTCCCGAGTTAACACGAAAATAGGATATGAAAAATCTAATTTATTGTGCATATGTTTATGCTTTTCAGACACATACAATGGACACATCGATAGTCTCCGTGGAAAGTTGTGATTATGCCTCAATGATAAAGAATGTGATTGATGAAAAATACGTTCTATTTCACATCACTAATGATCTTGAATCTCGAGAAATTCTAGATTGTTTAAGGGCTTGTGGTCTTGAGCAATTCTGCTATCGCCACTTAAATAGTGTATGCATAATTGAGTCGCTGGAATTTTTAAGAAAGTTAAAGGAGACAGACAATAAGGAGTTATACTCATTCGTCGGGGTGGAATGGTAATCGATGTCACCAACGATGATCTAGGAAGGATTTTTGGTCTTCCGATGGGCAGAAACTACCCTGATGAGTTTACCGCATGGATGTCAGATAAAGAGTATCTTCAGAAAGTGTTGTTGAGGCCTGGGAACATAACAAACATTACAAATGTCAAGGTTCCCTACCTCGGAGAAATATAGGTCGCCGAGATCGCCTCAAAGGTCATTCTGGGATTGCTTTTAGCCCAGATGCCCTAACTCCAAAGAAAAAGAAAGATGTAATGACCGCCATTATTGAGAAGGCCCCGACATGAACCGATGGGGTTGTTCAAGATCGTCGCTACAAGAATCAACCAAGTTTGTGGTGAATGAAAGTAACTGTGTGGTGGCCGACGAAGAATATATGCAACATTCACAAGGTCAAAGATCATCCTCGCCGATAAGATTCTCACTACTCCCGGTCCGACATTGGGCGAAGCCATACCGGAGAAATTCAAGGCTTTGTTTTAAGAATGAGGAGTTGTCCTGGGGAAAGATGATGATGACCCAAAATTTTATGTGCCAAAATCTAAGGTTGCATCATCAAGATAAATCGCACGGCTCAACCCAAGGCAAGGGCTCCCAAGAGAAAACAACCAAAGGAGCAAGCCAAAGACAACTGATGTTGTGGGTGAGAAACGCCGAGAACACTCACCACAATGCTTGCCAAAAAGGACCTAATGCCCTCTAAGGGTCCGGAGGGACGAGGATAGCGATGTTGAAATCTCGAATCTTGGGAGATAAGTCCCTAGAGAGTGCGAACTCAATTAACATCTATAGGCATCCCGTGAGAGAGATAAGTCCCGAGAGAGTGAGAACTCATTAAACATCTATAAAGCGATCCCGCGAGGGAGATAAGTCCCATTAAGCGAGAGCTCCATAAATATCTCGCTGTTAAGTTGGTGCCCCATGAAGGGAAGAGTGGATGTAGGACAAGGTAGTCCCAACCACTACAAAAATACTTGTGTTCTTTTTTGCTTTCATATTAACTATCATACATACTTTAGCAAATCAACATAACACATTCAAGAAGAAAAAGTTTTAAAGTCACTTGTTGAGTGTCCAATAACCTGAAAAGGGTGTTTAAAAATAAAATAAATATTTGTTGCTATTTTTCCATGAATTTTAAAATGGTAAATAAAAAGGGAGAAAGATTTTCTTTGAATTTTGTTATGGAATGAAGATATGTATTCTTGGAATACAAGATTATCTCATTAAATTCAAGAAATCTCCCACTTGGTTATTTACTATGAGATTTCAAAAAGTTTGAATATTTAAGGTAAAGAAATATTTTCTTGATTTTCTTGAAAAGATATTATGGAAGATATGTATTCTTTGCAATACAAGTATATCTCATAAATTCAAGAAGATCCAAATCTTGGATTCTTTTCGATTAAGATTTTCAAAAATTCCATAACAAGAGAGAGAGTGGGATTTTTATGGAATATTTTAATTATGGAGAAAAAAAAGAATATATGAGATATATTCAAGATTTCTTGGAGATCAAGAAAAGATTTTTTTTTCCACCCTATTCCATATGCAAAAAATCGCCACCACACCTCTATAAATAGGGGGATGAGTGTTTCATTCCCAAGTACAATTCCATGTCTTTGGAAAAATAAGAAATCCACAAAAGGTGGTGCAATAAATTTTATTTTCCTTTTGTTAATTGTTCGTGAACTTCCTTCCACCGGATTGTCGAAACAAGGACTAGGGAATACTTGGGAAGGTCTTTTTGGTGTGTTTTCATCGACGAGACCATTGTCATTCCAAGAGGTAAGTTCACGAAACTCGTAGTAATTCCGCATCTCGTAGGGATTTACGTGAAATGCTTATATGCATGATTTGTTGTTGAATTATTATTTGAATTAATATAGGATTAATTCATGCTAGTAATAATTGTTAGAATTAAATTTGTATATAAATATTCATCCCGAATATATCCGGGCAATTAATTCCCCAACAATCTGCATCGTGAGCCTCGGTTTGAACTCTGAATTTTAAATTATAATTTAATTCATTTTCATTAAATTTGAAATCGATAGTAGAATTGCTAGATCTTTTTTTTGCGGGTATCCAATTGTCATGGAATTTAATGTTTTATTTATGCATGAATATCAATTGTGGTTTTTTAATTCGATTCGCTCGAATTCATTTTGCCTCGTGGAGAAAATCCACGAGTATATTAGAATTTGTTTGATTTGATCAATGTAATAGATTAGTCTAGATCTAGGTTTATTTATTTTTTGTAAATAAATTATAAACCGGATTTAAACGGAGGCAGGACGAAGAATTAAAAGACGGGATCCGGAATCAGGCGAGGTAGCGGCGTTGCCAACGCGTGCCAAGGAGGCACGCGACGCTGACGCGGACGCAGGCGGATAAGACGGGCGCTGGGCGAGGCCGGAGGGGGCCGAAAGGCGTAGATTTGCCTCAGCGACACGGCGCGAAAGTAAGCGGGCGATACCGCAGCCAGGCACGCTGGCGAGGCGCGCGAAGAGGGCAACGCTGGCGACGCCGCCGAGGGCGCCCAATGTGTGTGCTGGCGCTTGGCCCACAAGACGGATGCCACTCGACACGGCCGGGGGAGTGCTAGACGGGCACTCCGACCCGCGAGCTGGTTGATGACGTGGCTTGACAACGTGTTTTTTTTTAAACGATCAAGTGGGAGCTTTTTTAGACGAACGATGAAGGCTACGAAGACGATTTCTCAAAGATCAAGATATGACAAAAATTAACCATGACAATTGGATAAATGTGCCCAATATGTTTAATTTTTTTTTTTTTTGATGTTACGCATTATTTTATGCTTATTTAAATTGTGTTTAAATTTGAGATGCATGAGAAAATATTTTGAAAAATCTCACTTTCGAAAATTACTAAGTATGCTTAAACAATTAATTGACAATTTTATTCCGGATAATAAAATTGAATTAATTTTGACCTCCATGATTTATTTATTTGTGAATTCTTTTTGGAGAAATTCCCTCACGGACGGTCAAAAGATAGATTTCACATGAATAAATTCCAAATGGATGATTGTGGATTATTACTAGTGGCGGCGATGACCTCCCCATGAGGCTCGATCAAAAGCGAAAATAATAATTATGTATTTAATCATGGTTATTACTTAGGTATAAAATTGATATGCATATACTTCCCCGAAGTCCTGTCAATTTTATATTGGTCAAGTTTTGTTTAACTATTAATCTGGATATTAAAGGTTTGTAATCGTTTTGTTTGTAACTCGCTTGAATGTGTTTAAATAATGACCCACCCCACTATTTAAACTGCTTTTTGAGATGTTAGGTGATGCATGTTCATATTTTTTTTTGAGATTTTAATATGAAACATGTGATCGAATTTTGTGATATATTTGTGCTTATGCATACTATTATTTATTTAAGTTCATCATGTCGCAACCTTTTAATCCACTGTTATATACACTCAAAGAACACCAATTAACTGGAGATAACTATGTTGTTTGAAAACGGAATATGAGTTTTGTCCTACCGGCACAAGAACATCATTGGGTTCTTGATGTACCCAAGCCCGCGATGTCTCATGATGGATCGACAAGGAAAGACACTTGTATAATATTTGGGGCGAGCCCAATGAACCCATGAAACGTGTAATCTTGACTTCACTGTCTGATGATTTGAGACACATTCATGAAGGTGTTGAGTCTGCTGCAGAAATTATACAAAGTCTTGAAGAAATGTTGTAACAAAAGACCGCATGATCAATCAGTTTAAAACCGGCGATGTGGCTAGGCTAAAAAATGGTGGAGGAACACCCGCAGTGAGCATGTTCTCGCAATAAAACGCCATTTTGATAAACTTGCTTATCTCTAAGTACTAAGTATTGTGATGAGGCTCAAATCAATTTCTTTTTCCTAACTCTTCCAAGGTGTTTTGATGAGTTTTATCGTAGTTTTGTGATGAGCGATCACATGTTTACTATGGACACTCTACAAGAAGCCTTGAGAGATAATAGAGAAGCATTTAGGAAAGAAAAGACGAAGCATTGGTGACCAAAAGTCTTTTTTTTCAAGATCTAGGTCAATGGAAGGCAAGACTCAAGAAAAGGAAAGTGGTCGATCCAAAGCAAACTCATCACTAAGAAAAGTAAGAGAAAAGACGGCTAGTTGGATGGGTGTCAAGAAAGTACCAAAAGGAAAATGCTTCAAGTCGCGGAAAAGGGACATTGAGGTCGACTGCTCCAATCCCAAAAGGAATGGAAAGAAAAGGTAATTCTCACGACTAGTTGTTGAAACTTGCTTAGCGGCGATGCCTCCCATTTATGGGTGGTGGATAAAGATCCACCGATCATGTTTGTTTCACTTTTGCTGTGGGGTTCAAACCGACCCGAACTTAGTGGGAGGAGATCCTCATCACACCGGGCGATCTTTACTAGAGTGGCAAATGAAGCAAAGGGGAGAAGTGCACCTGTCTTTTGAAGACAGATTTTTAATTTTAAGAGATGTACTTTACGTTCCGAATTTTAGAAAGAATTTAATTTTGGTTTCTAAACTTTACCTTGATGGATATTCTGTTACTTTTGATAAAGATGTTACCATTTCTCTTTATGATAAATTTATCTGTCATGGAACGTTATCAAGTAATCTCTATACAATTAATTGTGCACACCACTCAAGAAATGCATCCTATAACACATCAACTGTTTCCGGTAAAAGAAAACATTCATCAGACGTGAACGAAACACTTCTATGGCATCTAAGATTGGGACATATTAATCCAAAGAGGATCCAAAGGTTGGTGAAAGACGGTTCACTAGAGTTTCTCCAAGTTGAACCAATTCCAACCTGCGAATCATGTTTGGAGGGTAAAATGACCAAGAGGGCATTCGGAGCCAAGGGGAATAGAGCCAAAGAAGTGTTAGAAATCGTTCACACGCATTATGTGGTCCAATGTCAACCATGGCAAAGAGGAGGTTATGAGTATTTCAATCAATTTTATTGATGACTACTCAAGATACTGGTTATATTTTCCTTATGAAGCATAACCGAGACCTTGAGAAATTCAAAGAATTTAAGGCTCAAGCAGAGAATCATAGGGAAAAACGATCAAGTCTCTAAGATCCGATCGGGAGGCGAAGTACCTCAAATGATGAGTTTTGAACTACTTGTCGATGAAGGGATTGTATCCCACCGATCGCACCTTTAACCCCTCAACAAAAACGGGTTGCAGAGCGAAAAGAAAGTAACTCTTTTGAAATGGTTAGATCAATGATGAGTTATGCGGATCTTCTCAAGTCGCTTCCGAGTCATGCCTTGAAACAAAGCTTACATTCCGAACTTGGTGCCATCCAAATCGGTTCCCAAAACTCCCAAAGAATTGTGGACCGGGCGCAAGCCCAGTATGAGACACATGAGAATTTGGGGGTGTCCGGCCTACGTGTTGGACAAGGAAGCCGAGAAATTGGATCCTCGATCAGAATTAAGGTTGTTTATAGGATACCCCAAGGGAACAAAAGGGTGTATGTTCTATGGTCCCAAAGATCAAAAGGTGGTAATAAACACCCACTTTAGATTTTTGGAGAAAGACTATATGAACGAAAGAAGACCCAGAAGTGAGATTACCTTAAGTGAGCTAAGGGGGCTAACCTCATTGTCAATTGTACAAGATGATATACCAAACGACACACTTTCACAACCGGAACCTCGTCGTAGTGGGAGGGTTGTAAGATAACCCGAGAGATTCATGGGGATAGGAGAGTCCTCAGACTTGATTCCCGGACAAGACGAATCAGACCCATGAACATATGATGAGGCAATCCAAGATAAGGATGCGGTTTCTTGGCAAAAGGCAATGAAAGCAGGAATGGGTTCTATGGATCATAACAGAGTGTGGGAGCTAGTCGAACCACTTAATTGGGTCAAACCCATTGGTTTGGTGGGTATACAAGAGAAAGAGGGACCTGACGGGAAGGTGGAAACCTTCAAGGCAAGGCTTGTAGCGAAAAGGTTATACTCGAAAAGAAGGGATCGACTATGAGTAAACCTTTTTCACCGTGAACAATTCTCAAGTCCATCCGGATTCTCTTGTCGATTTCTTTGCGCGTCTCGATTTTGAAATCAGGCAAAATGGATGTCAAGATGACTTTCCCTAACGGAGTCTTGATGAAAAATCTATATGCAACAACCCCAAGGCTTCATTGAAAAGGGCCAAGAACACCTAGTTAAATAGCTCATGAAGTCCATTTACTGACTCAAACAGCATCCAGAGCTTGGAACCAATGTTTTGATCATGTTATAAAGTCTTACTGAGTTTGATCAAAACGAGTTCGAAAGTCATGTGTACAAAAAAGCGTGTCGAAACGCATTGGTATTCTTAGTACTATACGAGACGATATTCTCGCTTCATCGGGAACGATGTAAAGGTGTTATCAGACATAAGGGCATGGCTTTTAAAACAGTTTGATATGAAGTACTTAGGGGAAGTCGGGCACATCCTTGGGATCAAGATCACTCGAGATCGCAAGAAAACGATGATAAATTTATCTCAAGCTTCATACACATAGACATCGGTCCTTTAAACGATTCAAAGATGCAGATTCCAAAAGGCTTCAGACTTTTCGTGCATGGAATCCATCTATCCAAGGAAATGTGCCCTAAGACACAAAAAAGGAGATAGATGACATGAAAGACATTCCTTATGCTTCGCCGTCGGAAGCCTTATGTATGCAATGTTGTTTTAGACCCGGATATCCGCTTTGTCGTTGGCATGGTGGCAAGATATCAAAGTAACCCGGGAAGGAACATTGAATTAAATTAAAAAACATTCTCAAGTATCTCAAAAGAACTCGAGATAGAATGTTGGTTTATCGGTCGATAGTCCCAATCTCCATCGGCCACACTGACCGGGATTTCCAATCGACTTTAGATTCCGTAAAATCTACCTCGGTAGTGTGTTTTGCATGGGGAGGAGCCATGACGTGGAGAAGTTAAGCATATAAATGCATCGCAGATTCTACCATGGAAGCCGAATATGTAGTCAAGCCATGAGGGCAACGGAAGAAGCGGTTTGGCTCAAGAACTTCTTAGTGTACTTGGATGTAGTTCAATTTGCCCAAAGACAATCATCGCTTATTGTGACAATGTCGGAGCAATTGCAAATTCAAGGGAACCAAGAGCCCACAAGGCCGCAAAACACATTGAAAGGAAATACCATCTTATACGAGAAATCGTTAAGAGATGAGATATATGAGGTGGCAAAGATCGCGGCCAAAAGAAAACCTAGTTGATCTATTCACAAAGGGTTTTTGCCTCGTAATACATTCGAGAGACATGTGAAAGGAATGGGTGTCAAGACCGCTACTAACTGCTGAGTATAAGTGGGAGACATTATTAGGTTAGTGTAGGGTGACATTTGATGTCACGTGACAGAACTACACGAGGCATGTTGTAGTATACTTAAAAGTAGACTTTGAGTATAAGTGGGAGATTGTTGGGATTATACCGAAAGTATGCTTTTACTTTGTATAATCGGATCAATTTTGACTTATTTATGAAATAAATTGTTTATCATCGATGCTTTAAATATCATCGAATGTTACATATATTTAATGCATAACCTGCTCAATAAATAGTAAGTGTTATATTGTAGTTAATTTAGTGATACCGATCACGAAGATTAAATTAACAAATCCCTTGTAATTAAAAGTACACCATTCACTTACCTAGATGGAAATGAACAATCCATCGTGAAAGGTTGAAGTGTAAGGCTCGGGATTGGTTTGTCTTGACCAAGAGATTACACTAAGCATGACCGATGCAATCAAGAGGACCTACAGAGGAAAAAATTCTTCAGAATCAAACTAGGAAGAATTAGACCTCGATGCTGGTTAGTTATTTCTTAATCTTCGCCCCTTAAATAGGATTACGCGCTAAGGTTAAGTAACTATTGCTTTGACTTATTACGGGTAGAGAATCAATGAGATTCAATACTTTATATCTTGGCAATATTATTGGTCACGTCGGCGATTAAGATTTAATACGGAGAATCGTGGTGCAAGCACGCTTGTTCGACGGTTCTTTTTGGGAGGTTCATAAGTTTTATCATACCAAATCTTGCAAGTGGAACTAGTTTCCAGATGGATAATAATGTTGAACCGCTCTTTACTAAGGATAAAAAGATATTAATTAATGGAAAGCTATTTCAAAGGGCTTGAATTAATTAATGGGCTAGATAATCTTAAACACGGAAATAATAACCGGGAGTCATATTAACTGTAATATGAGTTAAGATGGATAGTTCAATATTAATTATGTAGTGGGATTAATTAATATTTATGGGCTTGAATAATATTGTGACTCAATATTGATAATTCAAGATCCATTGGAAGGTCCAATCTTAATTCTCCCAAAGGCCCCCCAAATAGTCCAACATAAAGTCCAATAACTGAAAAAGGTGTTTAAAAATAAAATAAATATTTGTTGCTATTTTTCCATGAATTTCAAAAATGGTAAATAAAATGGGAGAAAGATTTTCTTTGAATTTTGTTATGGAATGAAGATATGTATTCTTGGAATACAAGATTATCTCATTAAATTCAAGAAATCTCACACTTGGTTATTTACTATGAGATTTCAAAAATTTTGAATATTTAAGGTAAAGAAAGATTTTCTTGATTTTCTTGAAAAGATATTATGGAAAATATGTATTCTTGCAATACAAGTATATCTCGTAAATTCAAGAAGATCCAAATCTTGGATTCTTTTCGATTAAGATTTTCGAAAATTCCATAACAAGAGAGAGTGGGATTTTTATGGAATATTTTAATTGTGGAGAAAAAGAATATATGAGATATATTCAAGATTTCTTGGAGATCAAGAAAAGATTTTTTTTTCCAATTCATTCCATATGCAAAAAAATCGCCACTACACCTCTATAAATAGGGATGAGTGTTTCATTCCCAAGTACAATTCCATGTCTTTGGAAAATTAAGAAATCCACAAAGGTGGTGCAACAAATTTTATTTTTCCCTTTTGTTAATTGTTCGCGAGCTTCCTTCCACCGGATTGTCGAGCAAGGACTAGGGAATACTTGGGAAGGTCTTTTGGTGTGTTTTCATCGACGAGACCATTGTCATTCCAAGAGGTAAGTTCACGTAAACTCGTAGTAATTCGCATCGTGGGGATTTACGTGAATCGCTTATATGCATGATTTGTTGTTGAATTATTATTTGAATTAATATATGATTAATTCATGCTAAGAATAATTGTTAGAATTAAATGTGTATTTAAATATTCATCCCGAATAGATCCGGGCAATTAATTCCCAACACCACAATCCATAGCTAGTAAACCACACATATCCTCACCCTTCCCCAAGTTTTCAGAAAATATACAAGACCCTGAGGGACTTGAAAATTTTGTCTCCATCTCTCACAATCCATTTAACACTAGAACCTTGCTTGCTTCTCCAGAGTCGAAAAGCCTCGCGGATATATATTCGAAGCGGCGGTAAAGGAGTATCTGCTTGAACTGTGCCCAGATTTTGTTAATCACCTTGGCATCCAGCACAAGATTGAAGAGATTCTGTTCTGGAGGGACGTTAGATTGAAAACATCAAGGAATTTCGATCCTCATGGAATCTCTAGACTCGACTACTTTGTGGATCTAGAGATTAGATGCTCGAGAATGGCTGAATTGAAAGTGCAAAATTGAATCGACTCGATGATGATATCAGATGGCTAATTCATTCATGATAGGTTTGGGATTGACAGAGATGTTGAAGAGACAGAAGAACCTTTTGTTGATGAAGCCATTGAGGAAGTTGCCGATGAACCAAGACTGGGTGATGCAGATGAGACCCAACTTGGTGAGGCATCAACATCTGGCCAGACTGCTGTGATAAGTGTTGATACCCTAGATTTCATAACATCGAAGATTCAAAATGGGGTAAAAGCTTCCATTGATGCACAATTCACAACTCTCGCAGCAGATCTGATGCAGCGATTTGAGGAAGAACAGAGGAATCTGGTTGACAGAGAGAGGAAGCTGACAGTTGACAAAATCACCCACATGCAGGATTCTATCCTCGGCTCTGTGATGAAACGGGTTGATCCTCTCCCTGAGAAGCTAAAGCTCCAGACTGATATGCTTGGAGAGACGCAGATTCTCTTGGAAATTGTCTGGGGATCTTTAGAAAGGACTTAATCTCAGATGGATATTGGCCGAAAAGATTTGAAAAAATCATTGATCGCACCGGGAAAGGCCATTGAATCTGGGTTAAACAGGCTCCTGGGTTCTGCACCTTCTTCTTCAACTGTTCAGATCACTCCTCTCGTTGTGGAAGAATTGAAGAAGGAGACGACGAGTCAGTTTAGGGCTCTGAATATCAGGTTGTCACACCTTTTTGATGCAACCAAAAAGAGGGAAGGACAAGATCAAGAAAAACAGATGCAGATGGTAACTATTCCAAACTTACCGTGGCCATCGTGATCCGATGTGCCCGGGTTATTCCATCTGATGATCTCAAATGAACTGTGGAGCAACACATTATGGAGATCGACGCTCAGGGAAAGGAGATCACTGAGCAAAAGTCAGCAATCGAGGCTCAGGAAAAGGAGATCACCGAGCAAAAGTCGCGAATCGAGGCTCAGGTAAGGAGATCATCGAGCAAAAAGTCGCCGCTGGTCGAGGTTGTTGCCAGAGTTGATAAAATTTAAGATTTCCTCATCCGTGCGTAAAATGATGGAATTTGGTGATCGTGCAAAAAAGCCTTGAACTTGCAAAGAAATTATTCGCAAAGAGGAAGAGCGAGCCGAATCAACAATCTCTCGGTGCCGAAGAAAGGCAAGGGCAAGATGGTAAAATCAATCATGAAGCTCGTGGACAAGGTCGATAACTTCGAAAGCAGATTCAAGAACAAAAACCGCATGTATAGAATGGATGCCGCCATTAAGAAGCGTAAAAATGGCAGAGGGTCAAGGACTTAACATTGCATACATCCGAAGCGTAGAGAAAGAAGGAAGTTCGCCACAGAGGATATATTGATCGGGAAGAGAGCCTTTTCGGCTAATGTTAAAGACATCCTCTGTTTCGGAAGACCTAACTTCCAAAGTGGGACCGCATCGGGGGAATGGATGTGTGATGTGTACATATTGGAGAAGATTCCAATTCATCAAGACCAAGTTGCTAATGATGATGAATTCAGGAACTGGTTAGAAACAAAGTACCCTAATTTCTACCAGATTGTTATGAAGGAAGAGAAAATTATGTCGTTAATACCTGAAGCACCTCCCTTCGAACAACTTCTTTCACATTTGCGTCCAGACAACAAGCTTGATCCTATCCGATTTAAGAAGGCCTATTATGAATTTGCAAAGAAATGAGGGATCATCGGGAGAGACAATTTGGAGCAGCTGATGCAGCGGATGTACAGACTTTTTGGCATCCCGAAAGAGCTTCAAAGATTCAAGCACGTGTGATAAAGACAACTTAGTATCAGATGATAGGTATTTTATGTAATCTATAATCATGCATATACTTTAATAAAATATCATATCCTTTTCTGATTCTAAGACAATGCCTCATTGTCTTCTGAGCTGTGCACTTTATCTAGTATCTGTCATTTCGTATGGTTATCTATTTTTCTGATTAAGTGTTTTGGTTCCATCAAAAGGGGGAAATTGTTGAGAAATTTGTATTAAGTTTTGATGGAAGTTCCAAAACAGTTTGTAATAGGACCAGTCAGACCTGTTAGCTGACTGATGACTTAGTATGAGGATAGGATGACCAGCTGAAATATATAGACAGTTGATGTATAAGATAGGTCAAATATAGAAGGGGAACTCAATATGCATAGGTCAGATAAGTCAGAAGACCAGATGAGGTCAGAAGACAACTCAAGTCAGGAAGACAAGTCAAGTCAGAAGACCAGATGAGGTCAGAAGACAAGTCAAGTCAGAAGACCAGACGAAGTCAGATGATTAGGTGAAGACATGAAGCTCAAGTTCAGAAGACCTGAAGATCAGATGACTACCAGAAGATCAAGACCAGAAGACCTACATCAGTCGAGTCTGCTAGTTGAGCTAAGACAACTTGCACCAGAAGACTCTATCAGGTAGACTGATCAGTTTTATCTGATCAGGTCAGCTCACACCAGGTGTCAACTGATGTTACACTAGATCATACGTACTATCTGGACAAGAAGAATGTCAACTTTAGTTGGTAGAACAAACATTGAAAAAGTGTACTTGTTAACCAATGAGAACGAGACACGTGCGTACAGAGCTGGCAATGCGGGATTCAGCGCTGCAAGTCAAACGGCTATAAAGGACATATATACACGCTTTCGGCCATGCCGTTCCTGAAGCACGTCAAATCAATCCTGCAACCTACTAAAAATAGCCTGAAATTCAAATTGTTCTCCAACAGCTCTTTGATTTCGAGGTCTATAAACATGGGATTGCTCTTCATAGTGAAGACACGAAAATTATCATCAAGCTCAAGCTATAGCAAGATTTTCGCACGAAGAACACTAAATTCAAGTTTATTTTATAATTGTTCATCCCATTAGTTCTTAGCATAGAATTCTTATCCTCTAACTTTAGGCTACTTCAAAACTGGGATAGAATTCCAGTTGGAATAAACAACAAATCTTTACCCAAACTCAAAGTTAGGTTAAGTTTGTTTAGCAAGATTTCAGACTAGGGTTTCTAGTTCTGATTTCTGGGATCGGTTGAGTGAGAACTCTATAAATATCTGTTGGTTGTACTGTGTTGGACTAACACAATAAACTAAGCCCAGTTGGTTAAGTTGGTGCCCCTTGTGATAGGGAAGAGTGGACGTAGGACTGGTTGTCAGAACCACTATAAAAATCTTGTGTGTATTTACTTGCTCTTAACTGCTTTACACTATTGCACAACTTGGTTTAAAACTGCATACATATTCTGAGTTAGGATCAGTATGCACCAAGCAACTGGTCTGATCAGTTTGACAGTTTAGTCAGCTGATTGAAAACAGACTTCAGAATCTGATTTGATAAAACTGATTTTTCACACGGGTTAAAACTAGCTTCCGCACAATCAGTTAAACTGATAGACACCTAACTGATCTGCCATCAGGCGATCAGTAAGTTGGATATCAGTCCAAACTGGTTCACTCGCACTCTGATCAGGCAACCTGTCATCACACCTGATCTGCACGAAAAAAATTTCAGAAGTCTATTCACCCCTCCCCTCTAGACTTCTGCCCTCACGAAACCCGTTCAGGACCTACACTATTCGAGCACAACAGGAGTTTGTGGACTAATTTATTGAGAAATTCTACCGGACTAGGCTGGGATATTAGAAGAGGTACTATGCAAGCGAGTAAAGAATGGTGGGCTCAAAAGATACAGGTAATACTTAAGTGATTTTTACTCAGTTCTTTGAATATAGTGCATTAATTGTCAAATTATGTTGTATTAATTTGATTAATTTGTTCATTTTTTAGATAATACCCGAAGCAGCTAAGTTTCAAGTACTAGGGCCCCTATTGGTGCATGAACAAGAAATATTATTTTCAGATGTTGTAGCCACTGGACAGAGCGCATGGACTCCAAGCTGTGGTGTGCTCCCACCAAATTTGTTTGATGAACCAAATGTTAATGTTGGGGGATCATTTAATGACATCAATGAACTTGAAGTTGAGCATGAACCTGGGCTTGAAGTTGGACCCGATGACCTTGAATTTGATCAATTTATTGATCAAATTGTAGATTGTCTAATATCCTTCACATACCCATCCTCATCATCCCCAAATTCTACAATTGGGGGTGCAAGAAGCTTATCAATCTCTTTGATGATTTCAGTCGCCTTTCTAAGTTCTTATTTCCTCTTCAGTTGACCAAAAATTATATCCAATCTAACCCACAAAGGCTCAAGTTGATGCTTGTACCTCTTTGCTAATGGATATTGTTTGAAAATAAGACAATAATTAGTTGTTTTCAACTAATTTTCTGTTTTTATGTAAAATTTATACAATCAAGAGAATAGATAAAATTATATACCTCGATGATAGCATCCCAAGTAACATCGCTCGCTTCAAACTTTCCATCGTCTTCGAGTTTGACACCTAGCCAGTTACGTACATTTTCTCACAAGTCATATCTAGCACTCAGTGCCATAAATTTCTTCTCCACTTTTTTTATCGTAATAGCTTTTCCAAAGGGCAACCGAGAGTTTAGAAGTTATTTCAATCGAGCTTCACCTTGAAGGCTACAATGATTAAGTTTCCGCTTTTTCTTGAAGTCGATCAACAGATTTGTAAGGATCTTCTCCTCACACGAAGTCCATGATATCATTTCAAACATTTCATCTACCCTATGGAAACTTCTTTTAGCCATGCCTGAACCTATCACAAGGTTACCAAAATTTAGAATTTGGGTTAAAATAGTTTCAAAATGACTAACACTAAGCACATAAATGTTAATGCAACACATCATAATTAGAAGTCTGCTTTATTAGTAACAAAACCAGAAGTTATTATTTATTGACAATCACGAAAATGTTGCATTCATATAAATATAATCAATTGAATACTTTGCAACCTAAGAAAAATGAAAACAATATGGGACTCAGATACGTTGCCCTCATATATATATATTTTATCAGACAACATGTACTTGCATTCTAGAAGAAGTGGCAAGAGAATAACCCAACAAGTTACATAAGTTCAATCAGCTGAAAAATCAGCTTGCTAGAACCTGTCCTCAAAATTACTAACTAAAAAAACCCAACAAAAGATAGCTCACAAAACCAATTATAAGAGATTCTCACACCATTTTGCAAAACTGATTTCATGTTTTCAAATGAATAGAAAATTGATTTATATAAGAATATGAGGAAGCATGTCTCTACCTCTCGATCTTAGGTCTCGATCTTAGGTAGTGGTGTTCTAACCACTTGAGCTAAGTCATTTGACATGTGTGAACATAATTGAATGATTTTGATTAATTTAGCTTAAAGTGAATGAATCTCACACTTGAAAAAGAAAATTAAAAAGCAATAAGATTCAGCATTAACAAAAGAAAAAGTAATGCGACCATTACAATAACACAATTCCAAAATACAATACCCTCGACTTGAAACTGTTTGTTTAACTACTTGCAGCAACCACAAAACACGTAAAGTACTGTTTGTTTAACTGTTTGTATACAAGATTTTTTGTTAAATAAAAAACGAAACACATCTAACAATTATCACACGAACAAACTATGTATTCCTTCAAACCGCAAATCTCACACCTCCAAAAACATAACCCCCCACATGCCTCGTAATGAAATTAAAAAACAGAGTAGTACACAACAACTATTTTACTAAGATAAAAAGATTTTCGATTGGAAGACAATCTCTGAAATTCAAGGTGAATAAAGGGGATAAACAAAAAAGCCCTAATTAAAAACAAAAAAAGGATAACTACAGAATATGAGAAGCGTACCCTTTTCACAAAGATTTCGAGTGAAGAGACTCTTTGATTGGTTTTGCTAATAGAAGATGGTTCTTCGCCCTTCTCTTATTCTGGAGTTGCTCGAAAAGTATCAAATGAACTACGTATTTTTCAATATATCTCGTTTCACAGAGATTTTGAGCGAGAGAAGAGTGATTTCTTCTTCTTTGATTTGTTCTTCGCCGGTTCGTCTTTCTTCTCTCCCTCAATGAACAATGACCTGTATTTTTTTTTAATATATCTTAGGGGTATTATTTGCATTGTGAGTGTGAGAAGCGCTTCATGGGAAGCCAAAATGAGCAAATTCCTACTTGGCCAAAATAGATTATAAGCACTTTTAAAAGTGGTTACAAAACACATTTTAAGTGATTTTTTTTAAAAAGAAGTGTTTTTACTTTACAAATGTAGTTGCAAACGGCACCTTTACATAGTGAAAATCACTTAATTTTTAAGCAGGTAAGACTCAGTTTTTTTTTTTAAATAAGTGTTTCTCTATAAATAATAGAGATTGCAAACAGCCAAATTTAGAATAGTTTTTTGCACTAAATTTTTATTTATTTTTCATTTATTTTAATGTAATATTTCACTTAAAATTGAAATTGAGTTCCTTTTATTTATTTATTCTCTTATTAAAAAAGATCAAAGTTCTTTTCTCATATATAATAATAATAATTAAAAAATGTGTGATAGATAATTGATAATATATTGAAAATTGTATTTGAAAAAGATAAGATAAGATATGTGTATTAGAGGTATTATGGAGTACAATTTTGGAGGATTTAAAATCATATACCAAAATCCTGATAAACGAACAGGAATTTGGGATTTAAAATTCCAAAAGTCACTTCCTAAATCATATACAAACAAGGCCTAATAATATAAAAGAAAAAGTTTAGTTTGATTCATTTTCATTACTTATCATTTTTCAAACCGTGAATGTTTAAATGAAGCAAAGGAGTCAGACATATGTTTAAATGAAGCAATGAGTCATGCACAATTAAGCCGGGTCGGGCCGGTCTGGTGCTAGCCTACGGACCAATAGAAATCTCTAGGTGGGGTCTGAATAGTCTAGTATAGGCTTCTGGGCTAAATAAAATAAATTGAACATTAGATCTACAAGGGTGCATTTTTTTTGGAATTTAAGTGTAAGAAGCAAGTCAATGTTTTAGAATTCAGGAATTTAGTATCCTTAATGAATAGTAAATGTATGTTGTATTATTATGTTATATTGAGAAAAGTAAGAAAGTGTATAAAGTGTGATATATTGGGGAGAATAAGAATAGGTTTTGTAGGTATTTATAGGTGTGAATTGAATGTAGGATTTAAAAACCAGACTTTAAATGTCAAACTCGTATGAGACGGAAAGCGCAAAGTTTTAAGTTCATCCGTGTGAGTCCCAAAACAAACACAACCTAATATCCCAGGAGAAATGGAAAATTTGGAAGATGAAACTTAAAGGATACTATTATCTAGTTACAAAGTAAATTAGCCATAATTTGGTACCAAGTTTTAGTGTCGTGAATTTATAAATATGAATATTAATAAAATTAAGACTTAGATAAGAAAATTAATCAAATTAAAACTTGGAGGAAGGGTGGATAGGTGAATGGCGCCGACGACAACTCGAGAGTTCTAATACATTTGTTATATATGATTGAGAAATTTGTGTGTTCTTATTTTGATAATTTTCATTTCAACTGTGCCGTAAAAAAGACGGTCAAGGCGGGAGGATTGGCTGACAATGGTGACGTGGCTAATCGAGAATATGGCAATGTTTGGTTGATTATGGTAACATTGTTTGGACAATGGTGTGTCGATGGCTACGCTTTAAAATTGTGCTAGAAATAAGTTGTGGTCTGTTTAATTATGATTATAATAATAAATATTCCTAGCGCGTCAAGTTAAGTTGTGGTCTTTTTAATTATGATTATTATAATTATAATAACAAATATTCCTAGCGTGCCAAATTTGCCCGAGTTATCTGGCTAAAATTAGTTCGATCCAAAGCAATCCGTCGGGGCTGTTGGGCCGGGCTAAGTAGCCTTGTTCTTTTCGGGCTCTATATTCATGGCCCAACTTAGCCGTAAGATATACGAGCTGGGTTGAAACTGCCACTTCTAGTCATGCACTTTCCAAAAGATACACCCTGAAACGTTAATATCGTGCTTAGGCTCATGTGGGTTTATAATTGGCATTAGGAATTAAATCCAAAACAGACTTGTTAAAATTAGTTCTTTCTCATTTATTGTTTACTTGTCATGGCTAAATATGGGCTTAAATTGACCCAATTTTGGGTGTTCCAATTATGTTTTATCTTTTGCATAAATTAAATTTATATTTTTCTATTTAATTTTGTTAACAATATTTATTAGTATATATAAAAATTTATATGAGGCTGGTTCAAATTACTTATATATTATATAATTTGTGAACTCATGACGGTATCCAAATCATGTTTGAAGATAAATAAAATAATTATATATTTTAAAATGGAATTCTGTTTCACAAAAGGTTACCTCATTAATATATGAATTATATGAGAATTTCTTACCTATGAAATTGATTTTCCTATTTATATAAACTTATTCCATCAATGAACGGTAGGGATTTTTTTTTATCCAACTAGTTGAAAAAAAAAATCCTCTAAATACCTCAATAATTCTCTACGTATGTTAAAATTTTCTAAAGTTATTTTAGAATGCTCTACATTTATTTCTCTTGAGAGTTCTACATTGTTTTAGGGACAAATTATAAAGAAAAATCTTGTGTGCATCATGTGAACTCTTATTCTTGTGCATATAAAATATTACTGTTATATATACACTGTAATACCCGCGCTTTTAGTACTATTATTTGGCCAATATATTTCATGTGTTGCGTTTTTTTTTTTTGTGATTTTGCATTATTTATTTTGCATTTAAATTATTTTAAATATTGAATTATTTTTTATACTCATACGTGATTAATCGCATTGCATATTGTTTGATTGTTGTATAAATTAAGTATAAATAACGTGGTGATTAATTTAATAATATTAATTAGATATAAAAATTAAAATAGATGTATAATTATATATAATATATATCTATTACAATATATTAGCCGTAACGTACATATATGTATAATGTGTGCACATATTAGTTGGTTGGGTGATAGATTAGGAACTAAAACTATCAAATAACAATAACCATTAAAGATAAATATTTAAATATATATATATATATACCAGTGTTTTTATAACCGAACCGGTGATCAAACCGAACAGGCCAGCAATCAGCGGTTCAACCGGTCGGACAGGTTCAACCGGCGGTTCAACCGTTTTCTATGTTTAGTTAAAAAAACAAAATAAGTATACACCTACAAAAATTTAAATATAAATTTTATAATTTTTCATATCATATTTTATAAATTTTGTCCCACCTCATACATTTATCGCACATCGAAAGTGTTGGAGAAAAATGTGAGAGGAATATAGATTTAAAATTTTAAATATTTAATATAAATTAGTAATTTAATTTTTTAAAACAAAAGAAAAGAAAAATCGGTTTTTTCCGGTTATATATATGTTTTTTAACCGATTTACCGGCCGGTTCCCGGTTCAACCCGGTTATGAAAACACTGATATATACCTTCCAAGTTAAGAAAAAGGTTAAGGCGGTTCGTTAATATCCATGCCAATATATTTCTCTGACTATGCGTTGGCTATGAAAACGCAAAGAAGGAAAGGAGGAAAAAAAGGGGAGGCAGTTCGCAAGTAGCAGGGAAAGACGAAGAAAAGAAAAGGAAACAAAAAAAGAAGAAAAAAAGGAGAGAGGAAGGAAGGAAGAACGTCGAGGTGGTAAACATCACGGTTGTGCAACCAACATAGGTATCTATGTAGATCTTAATCATATGAATATTTATATGTGTAGTAATTAAGTTGAATTAACACTTTTAGGATTTTGTATATTAATTTCAAAGAAGCTAATTAATCACCTAGTTAAATTTATGAATTTAAGAGTATTTTTATATGTTAATTAATAATTTTACATGACGATTTGTAAAGATTTAATTCATCTGATATATGTTGTATTGAGTTGTCAGACCCCAGGTTTCTCTATGAGTGTAAAATTATAGGATAAAGAAAATAAACATAGAAAGTGTTGATTAAGTGATATAATAGGGTTTTTATAAATTGTTTATAGAATGAGAATTTGAATTCGAGTAATATTGATTGTTAATTGCTATCAAATTTGATAGTTGGGCTCGATAAGGTAGTTTAGGAGTTCGAGATAGCGATATTTGGCGGATTCGAGGTAAGTAGAAATTCATTTGCAATTACAATTCATAAACATATTATTTATGTGATTTATTTGTGATTAATTGGCAATACGTGGATAATATGTGGATTATGAGGTTTGATTGACATTCAGTGATCACTGTGGAAAGAGCTGGTGAGCTCAATATTTGATGTAAATTGGGTATGTGATATGTGAAACTTGTGAGTTAATCTGTGTTGCATTGCATTGCATCATGCATATCATGCATTATCATGAAATGAGATTTGATCAAATGATGTGATTTGGCCACTGATTATACACCGAGGACGGAAGGGGCGACCTGGGAGTGGTAGTGACTAGGCAAATCCTGGCGGGCTACCCAGAGTAGGCCACCGTTTTATGATCACACGGAAGGGGCGACCAGGGAGCGGTAGTGACCAGGAAAATTCTGGCGAGCTACCCAGAGTAGGCCACCGTTTTATATATGTTATGAGCTCATGCCGGTGTATAACAGTGAGTCTGAGGCCCTGCGAATGTTTCATAAATAAATTGGTGATTTCAAAAGAGATTGTATGGGGAGGATTTTCAAAGATTCACAGCATCATGCATAATTTCTACTTACTGAGATTTATATGTCTCAAATAGTTTATGCATTGTAGGTGATCATGAGATGAAGTGACGTGGCAGTCTTACTGGACAAGCTGTGGAGCTCCTGCAGGTTTTGAGTGGTTGCTTACATAGATGACGACCTGTTAGGCATACCGTGACTTATTTTGCTTCCGTTGTTATATTTTGTCACTTTTGGGATATGTGTTACCTCATCTCATGCTATTAGGGATTGGACTTTGGCTGTGAATTGACCGGGTGTTGACTTGGAGTTTGATTGGGAATCGTTATTGTGTTGGTTTGTGGGTTTGCGTTTGGGTGGTGGCTGGTTTATTGGTATTTGTTTTATATATATTAATGCGAACATGTTATGTTTGGGTGTGAAATCAGGTTATTCTGAGTGTGAAACGATGTTGATGTTATGTTGTTCAGGAAAAAAAGAAAAAAAAATTATAGTAGGATTACAGGTTGAATTATATTTATATTCGTATAACGTTAGGGTTAAGTAAAGGTGGTCGTGACACACACAATATCACTTTTGTGCATACGAAGTGTCACTGTTTAAAAATTAAGAATTTTTTAAATGACGACTTTCGTTTGCATAACAACGACACTTGAAAAAAAGAATACACGTGAACTCGGGTTCATTGAAGACCTACTCAATAATAAATTGTATCTTCAAATAATTATGGAAGATAAAAATAAAATCATTAAATTTATTCATAATCATTAAAATTTTATATGAAATGTTTACAGATAAGTGTTATACTCCCTCCGTCCTTTTTTTTGTTTGGTCATCACTTTTAACTCGTGTTTTAGCGAGTGAGTTGTTTATTAATATATGAAATGATAAAGTGATTTTTTAGAAAACGTACGATAGATGAGGGGTATGACTATCATACTTCAACTTAAAAATCTCTTTATCATTTCATATACTAATAAACAACTCGCTCGCTAAAACACGAGTCAAATAGTAAACGAACAATCTAAAATAGGACGGAGGTAGTAATTATATATATGAGAAATAATTGTTAAAATTATATGTGTGAGATTTTTTAGATAATTAAGTTATTAATATATATTTAATATCCCTATACATCTATTAAAAAGAACATTAAATATTCAAAATTTTAAAAATTTGATACGTGACTAAACGCCGAGAAGGTATTATGTGTAAAGTGTTGAACATGGTACACATAATACTTTAACTTCTTGAATTTATGCATGTCATTCTTGCATAAGCTAGAGTCATGTCAATCTTCTCTATATCGTTTCAATTTTATGGATATCTCTGAAGGGACCAACTTTTAATTCGAATACTCTCATATTTCACTTAAAACATTATTATTTTTCTTTAAAAAACTAACTTTCCCGTATAAAATATACTACAACTAAAAAACTCTCTCTTTTCACTTTAAATTTTATCACTTTTCATTTTCTAAGTTATAAGCATATTTTTTACTAATAAGCGACAATCTCTACTAAATGAGGGGTTTTTCTGTACTAATGGTGTGAGATGTTGATTAAATATAGATTCGTTTCACCGAATAAGATCCGTGAGACGTTATCACGTAAGCTTTTGCTATTTAAACCAACCATCCCGTGGATAAATCATCCTACATTCCATATCATAAGTTATCCCATATTTTATCAAACTAACGCAGTTAGGTCTGGTTTGGTTTAGACTGATGGTAATTGATTTAATTGATCAGAGTGGGGTATGTTCATTTGTAGAATATATTATAGTACTACACCTTGGTTTATAAGTCATTATTAACCCAACCTTTGTATAAGATAAATTAATTATCACAGGCTTGAATAAATTATAAACCCAATAAGCAGAATAAGATGGATGCACAATAAAAGGCACTTTGATGTGGTAAGATAATGGTGAATTTCTTAATTATCTCACTTTTCTCATATTTTTGCTTTGATTTTAGATAATGTATCAACAGAGGTGAATCACAACCAAATTGCTAAACATGTTCCATTCCTGAATATATACTAAACTTTAAATTGCAAACAATCAACGTGGCAGAATGAATCACTCCAACGTGCTTAATTAGACTAAGCATTTTACAATCTGTGTCGGTATACAAAACATGAAATGCAGGAGTAATTACTACTTTGCAAGTTGCTCAGGAAGAGGGATCTTGTTCCAAGGTTCCTCTAATCCACTGATTTGGAGCGGCGGCAATGAAAAAGCACTAACAGTCGAGCTTCCACTGCGTATTTCTTTTAGAACGCGTAATGCAGCTAGAGTACTCTTCATATGCAGGCTCTTCATGTATTCTATCTCTCCGACTTCCTTGCATTCTTTCACTGGCCCCTCTCCGCTCGATGGTTCGTTTCCATCCACAGACGGGCTTTGTTAATCGGAAACATTTGGTCCAGCATTCGCCAAGACTCTTTCACAAGCTTGTAAAAAAAACAACTCGGTGGTGAAAAAAGGCTGCCGAAGAACCTTCTGAATGAATGGCAGTCGAAGAACAGCCCCTGTTCTTTTGTCATATTTCTTCAATATTTTAACTAACCCTGCTCGATATTAAAAGGAAAAATGTTAGGCTTAGGCCTTGGCCTTATTTAATATTTAGGACTAAGTCTTGTATGCACTAGGTGCATCGTGCAATTAAGTGGATTTTAAACAGTACTAGTTGTCTTCACTGAACAGTATTAGTTGTTTACATTGAACAGTATTAGCAGTGCAACTGGTGTACAAGAGGACTTAAAGTCTATCCAAATATTAAAAACCAATAAAGAAATTGTTCATAACTTCAACTGAATGCAAGCAATAATTGGGAAATGTATTGTTAAATGAAGGAAAAATGTGCAAGATTTTTACCAGTATAATTAAGAGCACTGTAATTCTCCAACAAGACCATCTCTCCATGGAGGTCCACGATTACTTTACGAATTTTAATCATCTCATCATTCATATCCTTGACTTTTGCCGCACTATCCTGCAGCTCCTGTACACCCCAAGTTACATGTCAATTTACTACACTTAGCTAAAGAATTGTTCATTTGTTCTAAAACAATTGGATAAACAATCAAAATTGAGCAACAGATATTCAAGATTATGAACAATCATGGAAAAGCCTTCATTGCCCTAGAGGAAGAGTAACAGTTGTGTGCACCAGTTACACGGTGCAATTGGTGCACAACTAATACTGTTTAATAGAAATAACTAATACGGTTCAGTGATAACAACCAATACTGTTGAAAAATACACACCAGTGCATATGATTACTATTTTGAGCAGATAAATTGCGTATTATCCTAAAAAATCCCAATTAGGTTAACATTACATACCTAAATCGGTATCAAATGAACACAGAAATAGCAAACAAATACTCCCACCGTCCCAACATTACTTGAACACTTGTCTTATTTGGACGTCTCAATATTACTTGAACACTCTCAATATGAAAATAAATATAATATTAATACATTCACAATACCTTTATTTTATTCCACTCAAACCCATTAAAACTCATTTTACTTAATTTGCGTGTTATTTCCAGTGTTCAAGTCATTTTGGAACGGAGAGAGTAGTAGTTAAAACTACACTTAGGGCTAAAGGAATCATTTCAATTTCAAAATAGCAAAATTCCAGAAATCAGAAAGAAAAAAAAAATTCGACCAGAATCATTTGGGGAAATTCATTTACCTTCAATCTAATGATGTACTCCTCCTCTTTCTCAACAAAAAACGCATTAAATTTCTCGAGCTCATCCTCCAAAAGCTCGACAAAATTAACCTCCTCCTCCGATATCCCCTCCGCCTCTCCGCCGCCGCCGTCGTCCATTCTCCGGCGCTTCAGAGGCCTCTCCTCACCGCCGGCCCGCGGCTTGGGCTCAATCAGTTTGAGCTGCTTCTTAAGCTCCTTGTAGGACAAAAACTTGTCCCTCCACTCCGGCAACGTTTCCTCAATCTGGTTGCTCAGACTCTTGCCGAATTTCATCCTTCAATAATCTCCGAATTTCAGCGAATTGAAATAACGGTTATGTTGTGACGTATGTGAGATTTGTGAGTGTACATATGGTGGTGTAATTTAGAGTGGAAATGAAGAAACAAAATAGAAGGTTGGGTGGGTTTATAAGGGTAATGGAGGAAAGGAAAGGGAATATGCGGAGGGTAGTGTTGGGAATATTCTTTTGTCCGTAGGGGATATCTTGGGTTTTATTCCTTTACTGACGTCAACATATTGGGCTTTTTTATTCGCCCTTTGTGACTATGGAGTGCCACGTGGCCATGTCAATCAATGAAGTCGAGGTCGACTCTTATTTACAGCTGAGGCTGCGAACTTAGATATGAGATGGTCTAGTCCCTGACGTGAAACCGATCATAATTTAGACATTGACGGGAAAAAATTGTTTTTAATCACTCAAGTCTTTTTTTAAAAAAAAATTGATTACTCATATTTACTCATTTTTAAAATTGGTTACCTAAATTCATTTTTCCACTCAAAATTGGTCTTGTCGTCAGTTGACCCGTCTTTGATTGACGGAACCAACGGGAAAAAGCGCGAATTCAGTCCACAGTATCAAAAAAACACCCACAAAATTAAAATTTCAAACTCTCTCTTTCCCCCGTTTTTCACAAACCCTAATTTCTACGATTTCTCTTGGATTTCTCTCCAATCAAAGTTCCTATCACAAACAAATAAGTAATATTAAGTTGAACTTCTGTCTTTCAAGAGATTTTGGGTGATTCCGATTTTGCAAAACATATATACAACCTAAGAAATTAAGGTGAACTTTCCTCAACATCACTCTCAGTCAACTTTAATACCACAGATGACCCAGGATTAATTCTCAACAGCTCATGAAAATAATATATGATTATGCTAAACTTCTCTTTCACTGTACCATTTAATTATCAACTTAATTACTTTATTTCTTGCTCTGTATGCTTGTTGTGAAGAGATAGTAAAATAACCCAAAATCTCTTGAAAGACAAAAGCTCAAACTCAATATTATTTATTTTTTTGTGATAGAAATTTTGATTGGAGAGAAATCAAAGATAAATTAAAGAAATTAGGGTTTGTGAAAAATAAGGGAAAAAGAGAGTCTGAAATTTCGACTTTGGGGGTGGTTTTTTGATAATGTGGACTGAATTCACGCTTTTTCTCGTTGGTTCCGTCAGTCAAAGATGGGTCAACTGAGGGCAGGACCAATTTTGAGAAGAAAAAATGAACTTGAGTGACCAATTTTGAAAGTGAGTAAAAGTGTGTGACCAAATTTGAAAAAGATACACTTGAGTGACCAAAAATGAATTTTATCCGACATTGACATTTAATATTTTAAAAAAATAAGTGTTAATTTATGCTAATTTTGTTTTATTCTGTTTCATGTATGAGACCGTCTTATAAAAATTTTTGTTTTAATTTAAAGGTTAAGTCTTGTATTGCATTCTGGTACACTGTGTATTCATAGACACATAGTGCATTTTAGAATCATACAACTTATTATACTGAAAGATGCAACTTATTTATATTGAATCGTGCAACTATTAATATAAAAAAAATAATTAAACGATTCAGTATAAATAAATTATATCTTTTAATATAACAAAGTTGCATGATTCTAAAATACACTATAAGTGCAATATAACACGTTGAATTTATTACTTCACGAGTTTCTAAAACAATTAAGATGCTTAATAGGTGCTTGACAAGTATTCTAAATAAAATATTGAATCTTATAAAATTTATTAAATAAATCTAACTGAATCAGAAATATTTCTGGAAACATAATAATTCCAAATGATTCTGAAACTTGATAGATATTGTCAACGCATAAAGTAAGAGCATCCGCAATGTATCATCCAATGGGTGTTTAATAATTAGATAGATAAAAGTTGGTATTTAACATCATTGTGAATGTTCATTGGATTGAAGAGAGAGTGTCATCCATCCAATTGAATGGATGAAGAGAGAAAATGTATTTTTTGCAAAAAAATAAATGTGATGACATAAGAGAGTACTTTTTCATTTTTTATTTTTATTTATGTTTTTAATATATGTAAACTTATAATTTTTTTATATTTAAAATTTGGATTAATTTCAAATATGCATGTGAATTGAAACTTTTTAATTCTAAATGATCTTGTAGTATTTTAATTTATTGAAATGTTTTAATTGAATGTTACGTTTTCTAACTTTCAAGTAATCTAAATGTTTAATTTAATATTCTACTTAGATTTTCTCAATTTTGTTTACCTGGAATTATTTTATAATTAATTACTATTTTATTTTAATATTTTGATTAATAATATCAATATTAAAAATAACATAATTCTTAAGAAAGTTTTCAAGAAAGTTTAAAAAATTATCATGTTATAAACTTATAGCTAGGAGTTCACTTTAGTTTTTATCTCTCTGTATAGTCTAATATTGGCTTGGGATTGTTTGTATTATGGTCTTGAGGGTATTTCAGTATTTCTTATACCCATTTTAATGATAATTCTTTTGCTGATAAAAAAAAGTGGAATGAAGTCATAGTGGGATCCATAAATAGTGAATGGATTGATGGATGATTAAATAAATTATTGTGAGAGTTTGTTTAAAAAATTAAATATTTAAAAGTAGATATCTACGGAGAGAGTGGATGGATGGATGAAAAATTCATCAATCCATCAGAATGCTTCGATATTAAACTAGCTCGTCGGCTTCAGCTGAGGCCGAGCCAACTGCCACCATTAACGCTTGACTATCCATTTTTCTTCATTTTAGTTTTCTTTTCATTTTTATTATTTTTATTGGGCCCTTCTGTTATGATTTATGGTATGGATTATGGAATATGCGGATTTTATTTCCTACTATCTAAAAAAGTTACTCGAAATGACATGCGCGGACAATTTAATATTTCAATTTATTCGTAGCCCATTGCACCGGAAAAATTAAATAATGAGAAAACTGACTTACAGATAACGAAATCGAAGAAACGGAGATGGGATTTTACTATTTTAGAGTGGAATATGCTCGTCCCATAATTTCAATTTACAGCTGCTATTCTACTTTTTTATTTTTCTAATTTGTAGCTCAAATGAACTTTTTATACTTATTTTTCATAATCTAGATACTTGCTTTTGAGCTGTAATTCTGTTTGCAATTGATTCTTGTGACCTAAAAGCACCACTTAATAAAACACTCTCCTTACAATTTTTCAAATTGAGAAGTGTTTTTCACCAATTTCAATCCCTTGAAAACAATCTTGAAGTCTTTTTACCTACAAAAGGAATAAGAAAGTACATAATATTATAGGAGATCGGGAGACCGATAACATACAATGATTGTTAAGCACTATAATCAAGATTAATAATTGAGTAGGTCTGTTGCGAATAAATACAACATACAATTCAGAAAAAACTTAGTTTACCTTGTGGGTCAATAACCCACTAATAAAATTAAATATAAAATAAAATAAAAGGTATATTTAAAACTTTGAAAACAACGCTCATCGTGGGATTTCTTGAATCTATTTTTCGGTTTTCTAGGCAAATTAAATTTTGTGTTTCCCTTTGGCTCCCATTTCCAGGTTTAGATCCGTTATGGTGAGAATGCAGGAACAACTTCAATGCAAAAATTGAAATAACTCCAGTAAATTTGAATCTCCAATATGAAACTAAAGCAACTCCGGTTCGTCAGAGATTTTGCAAAAGGATTTTCACCAACAAAATCATCGCTGCTCAAAGGATTTAACCGAGGAATTCATAAACGAAATATCTGGTGACGAGATCGCCCGTCACAACTGTTGTCGTATTTTGAATAATTATTTCAAGTACTAAAATCTTAATCTGCCCATAGCACCAAACCCTTATTATCAGTCGAATTGCAAAAAAATATAGAGTAACTCACTCTAAGGTCCATTACACCTCCCAAAAATACTCTTAGGGCATGTTTGTTTTGAGACTATTCCAGACGGACTTTGGACTTCACAATTCCACATACCCATTTAATACAATACTAAAATCAGGATTTCAAAATCCAATTTAAAACCTAACCTAAACCCTACATCTGCACATATTCTTATTAATAATAATATTATCACTTTTACACAATTTTCAACACAATATTCAATCATTCAATCATTATTATAATAATATAATAATACAAATCAATCAACTTTTTACAATCCTATATAATCCTACCCTAAAAAAATCTCAAAATAAACATACAATTTTACTATTCATTATGATTTTAAAATCCTAGATTTCAAAGTCCAGGATTTCCCCCGCCCACTATAAGCCCAAAACAAACACACCCTTAGGTCCACTCCTTTTTTAAAATCACTATTAGGTCCATAAAACTATACTAGAAAGACTAAGTTACCCTTATTTTGGACATATTGCTACTGAGAGGCGCACGTCTCCCAATGTACTGAAAAAGCAACTTTCTCAAATCACTTGAGAGAATTCCGTCTCATCTAAAAGCTCGAGCTTATAGAGAGGGTCGGGAATAATCTATTTATTTTAATTTCCCTCAACACTCCCTCACTGTAATCAAATCATTGTCTCTGCTCTCCGAGAGAGAGGCCCAACAGAGTGGACAATTTAAATGGGTGGAGTGTTTCCACGGGAATCGAACCCACAACCTGGGCTCTGATACCATGAGAGAATTCCGTCTCATCTAAAAGCTCGAGCTTATAGAGAGGGTCGGGAATAATCTATTTATTTTAATTTCCCTCAACATCACTCCCATTTTCTCAAGTCACTCTTCTTCCCCACTATTTCACCCTGCACTCTCATCCAATGGGTGTTTAACCATTAGATGGATGAAAGTTGGTGTTTAACACCATTGTGAATGTTCATTGGATTGAAGATAGAGTGTCATCCTTACAATTGAATAGATGGAGAGAGAAAATATATTTTTTGCAAAAAAATAAATGTGATGACATAATAGAGTACTTTTTTATTTTTTATTTTTATTTATGCTTTTTAATATATGTAAACTTATAATTTTTTTATATTTAAAATTTGGATTAATTTCAAATATGCATGTGAATTGAAACTTTTTAATTCTAAATGATCTTGTAGTATTTTAATTCACTGAAATGTTTTAATTGAATGTTACGTTTTCTAACTTTCAAGTAATCTAAATGTTTAATTTAATATTCTACTTAGATTTTCTCAATTTTGTTTACTTGGAATTATTTTATAATTAATTACTATTTTATTTTAATATTTTGATTAATAATATCAATATTAAAAATAATATAATTCTTAAGAAAGTTTTCAAGAAAGTTTAAAAAATTATCATGTTATAAACTTATAGCTAGGAGTTCACTTTAGTTTTTATCTCTCTGTATAGTCTAATATTGGCTTGGGATTGTTTGTATTATGGTCTTGAGGGTATTTCAGTATTTCTTATACCCATTTTAATGATAATTCTTTTGCTGATAAAAAAAAGTGGAATGAAGTCATAGTGGGATCCATAAATAGTGAATGGATTGATGGATGATTAAATAAATTATTGTGAGAGTTTGTTTAAAAAATTAAATATTTAAAAGTAGATAATATTGAGGAGAGAGAGTGGATGGATGGATGAAAATTCATCAATCCATTGTAAATGCTCGCATATTAAACTAGCTCGTCGGCTTCAGCTGAGGCCGAGCCAACTGCCACCATTAACGCTTGACTATCCATTTTTCTTCATTTTAGTTTTCTTTTCATTTTTATTATTTTTATTGGGCCCTTCTGTTATGATTTATGGTATGGATTATGGAATATGCGGATTTTATTTCCTACTATCTAAAAAAGTAACACGAAATGACATGCGCGGACAATTTAATATTTCAATTTATGCGTAGCCCATTGCACCGGAAAAATTAAATAATGAGAAAACTGACTTACAGATAACGAAATCGAAGAAACGGAGATGGGATTTTACTATTTTAGAGTGGAATATGCTCGTCCCATAATTTCAATTTACAGCTGCTATTCTACTTTTTTATTTTTCTAATTTGTAGCTCAAATGAACTTTTTATACTTATTTTTCATAATCTAGATACTTGCTTTTGAGCTGTAATTCTGTTTGCAATTGATTCTTGTGACCTAAAAGCACCACTTAATAAAACACTCTCCTTACAATTTTTCAAATTGAGAAGTGTTTTTCACCAATTTCAATCCCTTGAAAACAATCTTGAAGTTTTTTTACCTACAAAAGGAATAAGAAAGTACATAATATTATAGGAGATCGGGAGACCGATAACATACAATGATTGTTAAGCACTATAATCAAGATTAATAATTGAGTAGGTCTGTTGCGAATAAATACAACATACAATTCAGAAAAAACTTAGTTTACCTTGTGGGTCAATAACCCACTAATAAAATTAAATATAAAATAAAATAAAAGGTATATTTAAAACTTTGAAAACAACGCTCATCGTGGGATTTCTTGAATCTATTTTTCGGTTTTCTAGGCAAATTAAATTTTGTGTTTCCCTTTGGCTCCCATTTCCAGGTTTAGATCCGTTATGGTGAGAATGCAGGAACAACTTCAATGCAAAAATTGAAATAACTCCAGTAAATTTGAATCTCCAATATGAAACTAAAGCAACTCCGGTGTTCAGAGACGAAGCAAAGGATTTTCACCAACAAAATCATCAGCGTTCAGTGACGAACCAGAGGAATTCCGCCGACGAAATATCTGGTGACGAGATCGCCCGTCACAACTGTTGTCGTATTTTGAATAATTATTTCAAGTACTAAAATCTTAATCTGCCCATAGCACCAAACCCTTATTATCAGTCGAATTGCAAAAAAATATAGAGTAACTCACTCTAAGGTCCATTACACCTCCCAAAAATACTCTTAGGGCATGTTTGTTTTGAGACTATTCCAGACGGACTTTGGACTTCACAATTCCACATACCCATTTAATACAATACTAAAATCAGGATTTCAAAATCCAATTTAAAACCTAACCTAAACCCTACATCTGCACATATTCTTATTAATAATAATATTATCACTTTTACACAATTTTCAACACAATATTCAATCATTCAATCATTATTATAATAATATAATAATACAAATCAATCAACTTTTTTACAATCCTATATAATCCTACCCTAAAAAATCTCAAAATAAACATACAATTTTACTATTCATTATGATTTTAAAATCCTAGATTTCAAAGTCCAGGATTTCCCCCGCCCACTATAAGCCCAAAACAAACACACCCTTAGGTCCACTCCTTTTTTAAAATCACTATTAGGTCCATAAAACTATACTAGAAAGACTAAGTTACCCTTATTTTGGACATATTGCTACTGAGAGGCGCACGTCTCCCAATGTACTGAAAAAGCAACTTTCTCAAATCACTTGAGAGAATTCCGTCTCATCTAAAAGCTCGAGCTTATAGAGAGGGTCGGGAATAATCTATTTATTTTAATTTCCCTCAACACTCCCCACTCGCAATGTAATCAATCATTGTCTCTGCTCTCTGCGGAGAGGAGGCCCAACAGAGGACAATTTAAATGGGTGGAGTGTTTCCACGAATCGAACCCACAACCCGGCTCGATACCATGAGAGAATTCCGTCTCATCTAAAAGCTCGAGCTTATAGAGAGGGTCGGGAATAATCTATTTATTTTAATTTCCCTCAACATCACTCCCATTTTCTCAAGTCACTCTTCTTCCCCACTATTTCACCCTGCACTCTCATCCAATGGGTGTTTAACCATTAGATGGATGAAAGTTGGTGTTTAACACCATTGTGAATGTTCATTGGATTGAAGATAGAGTGTCATCCTTACAATTGAATAGATGGAGAGAGAAAATATTTTTTGCAAAAAAATAAATGTGATGACATAATAGAGTACTTTTTTATTTTTTATTTTTATTTATGCTTTTTAATATATGTAAACTTATAATTTTTTTATATTTAAAATTTGGATTAATTTCAAATATGCATGTGAATTGAAACTTTTTAATTCTAAATGATCTTGTAGTATTTTAATTTATTGAAATGTTTTAATTGAATGTTACGTTTTCTAACTTTCAAGTAATCTAAATGTTTAATTTAATATTCTACTTAGATTTTCTCAATTTTGTTTACCTGGAATTATTTTATAATTAATTACTATTTTATTTTAATATTTTGATTAATAATATCAATATTAAAAATAACATAATTCTTAAGAAAGTTTTCAAGAAAGTTTAAAAAATTATCATGTTATAAACTTATAGCTAGGAGTTCACTTTAGTTTTTATCTCTCTGTATAGTCTAATATTGGCTTGGGATTGTTTGTATTATGGTCTTGAGGGTATTTCAGTATTTCTTATACCCATTTTAATGATAATTCTTTTTCTGATAAAAAAAAAGTGAATGAAGTCATAGTGGGATCCATAAATAGTGAATGGATTGATGGATGATTAAATAAATTATTGTGAGAGTTTGTTTAAAAAATTAAATATTTAAAAGTAGATAATACGGAGGAGAGAGTGGATGGATGGATGAAAATTCATCAATCCATTGTAAATGCTCGCATATTAAACTAGCTCGTCGGCTTCAGCTGAGGCCGAGCCAACTGCCACCATTAACGCTTGACTATCCATTTTTCTTCATTTTAGTTTTCTTTTCATTTTTATTATTTTTATTGGGCCCTTCTGTTATGATTTATGGTATGGATTATGGAATATGCGGATTTTATTTCCTACTATCTAAAAAAGTAACACGAAATGACATGCGCGGACAATTTAATATTTCAATTTATGCGTAGCCCATTGCACCGGAAAAATTAAATAATGAGAAAACTGACTTACAGATAACGAAATCGAAGAAACGGAGATGGGATTTTACTATTTTAGAGTGGAATATGCTCGTCCCATAATTTCAATTTACAGCTGCTATTCTACTTTTTTATTTTTCTAATTTGTAGCTCATATGAACTTTTTATACTTATTTTTCATAATCTAGATACTTGCTTTTGAGCTGTAATTCTGTTTGCAATTGATTCTTGTGACCCAAAAGCACCCCTTAATAAAACACTCTCCTTACAATTTTTCAAATTGAGAAGTGTTTTTCACCAATTTCAATCCCTTGAAAACAATCTCGAAGTCTTTTTACCTACAAAAGGAATAAGAAGGTACATAATATTATTGGAGATCAGGAGACCGATAACATACAATGATTGTTAAGCACTATAATCAAGATTAATAATTGAGTAGGTCTGTTGCGAATAAATACAACATACATTTCAGAAAAAACTTAGTTTACCCAGTGGGTCAATAACCCACTAATAAAATTAAATATAAAATAAAATAAAAGGTACATTTTAAACTTTGAAAACAACGCTCATCGTGGGATTTCTTGAATCTATTTTTCGGTTTTCTAGGCAAATTAAATTTTGTGCTTTCCTTTGGATCCCATTTCCAGGTTTAGATCCATTATGGTGAGAATGCAGGAACAGCTTCAATGCAAAATTGAAATAACTCCAGTAAATTTGAATCTCCAATATGAAACTAAAGCAACTCCGGTGTTCAGAGACGAACCAGAGGAATTCCGCCGACGAAATATCTGGTGACGAGATCGCCCGTCACAACTGTTGTCGTATTTTGAATAATTATTTCAAGTACTAAACTCTTAATCTGCCCATAGCACCAAACCCTTATTATCAGTCGAATTGCAAAAAAAATATAGAGTAACTCACTCTAAGGTCCATTACACCTCCCAAAAATACTCTTAGGGCATGTTTGTTTTGAGACTATTTCGGACGGACTTTGGACTTCACAATTCCACATACCCATTTAATACAATACTAAAATCAGAATTTCAAAATCCAATTTAAAACCTAACCTAAACCCTACATCTGCACATATTCCCATTAATAATAATATTATCACTTTTACACAATTTCCAACACAATATCCAATCATTCAATCATTATTATAATAATATAATAATACAAATAAATCAACTTTTTTACAATCCTATATAATCATACCCTATAAAATCTCAAAACAAACATACAATTTTACTATTCATTAGGATTTTAAAATCCTAAATTTCAAAGTTCAGGATTTCCCCCGCCCACTATAAGCCCAAAACAAACACACCCTTAGGTCCACTCCTTTTTTAAAATCACTATTAGGTCCATAAAACTATACTAAAAAGACTAAGTTACCCTTATTTTGGACATATTGCTACTGAGAGACGCACGTCTCCCAATGTACTAAAAAAGCAACTTTCTCAAATCACTCCCATTTTCTCAAGTCACTCTTCTTCCCCACTATTTCACTCTGCACGCCCATTTTTCTTTCTTTCAGTTTTTATAATTCAATTTCAGAAACCAAGCAAATTTATTGATATACCCTTATTTCCATATATTCATATTTATGTTAAATCATACTTTCATAAAATTGCAAAATTCACAAAATTCAACAAAAAAGAAAAATATTACAATTTAAAAAATTCATATACGAATTTTAAAAAATGCAAAAAATTACATATCTTCTTGTAAAAATCTCAAAATTTACATATTTCCGTCTTGCATAAAATACATGAACATGTTCATTAATTGGATGAACATGTTCAACTTCAAAATCAGTGACTCAGAGCGTGACTCGGTTGACTCAGTGTTGTAACTCGGATGCTCCTCCATCATGAACTCAGCGAGTTGCAGATCTTGACTCTGACCCAACATGCACATATTCATCTCCAACCTCAAATCCAGATGCATCTTCCCCCAATCTCCAGAAGATCATATGTAACAAATTTAAGCAAATTTCATCAAAAAAAATTTGGATTAGAATTTTGAATCAAATCCTCAAATAATTTTATCAAACAAAAATTCATCATCGTTCGAATCAAATTTCATCCTCATCATCATCAAATACAAAATTCAGAAACCCCCAAAACCCAACGATTTCGTCAAAATAAAATCATCAAACAATTATATCAAACAAAAGTAAGAGATAAATTGGCCCCAACTCAGTCCAAAATCGGCTGCGATGGGGCGATTTTTTACCGTGAGATTTTTTATAGATTAAAAAAAAAAAGATCTAAGGCGGCAGCAATTTTTTACCTTGAGATTATCGATCTGACGGCGGAACCGCCTCTGGAAGACCATCGCGCGGGTGGCCGCGGCGGTTTCTGGGTGGGGTGGGGACGCGGCGAGCGAAGTATTTTGGGTGGTGGATGTGAGGGAGTGAAGATGTGTTAGTATTTGGAAGGAAAAAAAGAGCGATTTTGGGAGTGAGGGAGGCGGCTGCGGCGGCGATGGTCTGCAAAGCCACCGCCGCCGTCTGCAAGAGATTGGGGAAAGGAGCGCCCGCCTCCATAATCCACCCGCTCAAGTTGGCCATGCTCAAAACCAGATCCACCGTCTCCACCGCGCCGCCATTTGTGTGTTGGTTTGGTGGTGGTGTAGCGATTTTGGGGAGGAGAGAAGAGAGAGAGGAAGAAGAGAAATGAGAAAGGAGAGTTGCCACTGATTGAGTGATTGAGGATAAGATGGTGTGGGGGTATTATAGGGTTTTCATCCCCATTTTCTGGACCTGAGAGTTATTTAAAAAGTGGTTGGACCGTTGAGTTATTCGACTCTATTTTTTGGACCTATAAGTCATTAGTTCAAAAATATACTAGATAGTGTTTTTCATTGGGTGATGATGAGACTTGTGCTTGCACCAAGAAATGCCCCATCTTAGTCCCAATTTTTTTTTATCAGAAAAAATAAAATTTATTAAGATAGGGTATAAGAAATACCCCAGATTTCAAAGAGTACAGAGGTTAAACCCCAGTCTGCTGATAGGAAATACAAATAAAAAAAACTTAATGGACACACCCAGAATATTACAGACTTAGACTTTCAATTTCTGAAATAAGGCAATTGTAGTCGCCCAGTTCGTGTATGAAGACTCGTTTGATCTTAACCTTTTTGCATTATACCAATTTATTTCATTTTCTTCTTTCTTGGTGAACATTTTGTTTCACATTTCAATTATATTTGATTCTCATTTCACCTTTTTAAGCTTATTGTGGTTTGTACATAGAGTATTTCTTCTATTTGTCACAAAAAATAAGAGTTAGTTGAGGGGAGCAAATGTGAGAAGTGGGATAATAGTGCAACCATAAATATGAAGAGCAAGTTAGATTGCAGTAATTAATTTTGGAAAAGAGAATCTCTGCAAGAAATTGGAAATGAGATTATTGTTAATTATTATTGTTAATCTCTGAAGTTGATATCTTTTCCCACTATTTTACAGGCATAATATAAAATATTAAGCAGTTTGTTTAACTTTTACACGCGTATATATAGGTAATTTTTACGGCAAAAGAAGGTGCAAGAAAACTTGTGATAGATTTGAACGTGAATTGTCCCGCAAATTACGATAATCCAAGTGATGACGATTCTAATTTTGAGACTGATTCAGATGATGGCCTCTGTTGGGATAACATATGTCGATCTATCGGGATGACCTCATAAACACAAATTTAAATTAATAATTATTACTAGCATGAATTTACCAAGTGAATTCATATAATAATTAATCCAACAACAACATGCAAATAATATTTCACGTAAAAGATCACAGCATGCGGAATTACTAGGAGTTTACGTAAACGTACCCGTTGGAGAGACGATCTGAGACAAACAGGATCAAGTATCTGGATACCCACCAAAAGTCCTTCTCAAGTATTCCCGAGTCCTCGTCCAAAAACCCCGGTGGAAGGTTCTCCGATGAACGATTTATAAAACAAGGAAAATAAAATATTGTTGCACCACCTTTGTGGATTTCTAATATTTCCAACGCATGGAACACTAGGGGAATGAAAAGAATTCATCCCATGGGGGGGACGAAAAAATCAGCCAAAAAGGGTTTGTAAAATATCCTTTCTTGATCTCCAAGAAATCTTGAATATATCTCATATATTCTCATTTCCATGTGTATTTTTCCACAAAAAAACTCACACCCTTATTTAGCCTAATATTTTCGAAATAATAGGGGATCTTTCAAGATTGGATCTTTCTTGAATTTATGAGATACTCTTGTATTCCTAGAATACATATCTTTTTCCATAAAAATCTTTCCAAGAAAATTAAGAAAAACCTTCTTCCTATTATTGCCCTATAATTTTTGAAATTCCCTATTAAAGAAGCCAAGTGAGAGTTTTCTTGAATTTATGGGATAATCTTGTATTCCAGGAATACATTATCTCCTTTCCATAAAATCTTTTCAAGAAAATTCTTCTCCCTCTTTTCTTTAATATTTTCGAAAAAAAACAAGGAAATATATGCAACAATAATTTATTTTATTTTAAGCACATTTTATTTATTGGACTATAATTGGGCTACTTTAGGGGCCTTTAGGAGAATTAAGATGGACCTTCCAATGGACTTCTGAATTCCAATATTTAGTCACAATATAATTAAGCCTATTAATATTAATTAATACCACTATATAATTAATATTGCACTATCCAACTTAACCCATATTACAGTAATATGACTCCCGATTATTATTTCCCATGTTTAAGATTATTTAGTCCATTAATTAATTAAGCCACTGAAAAGCTTTATATTAATTAATATCTTTATCCTTGGAGTAAGGACAACCCAGCTTTATTATCTATACCGAAAAATTAATTCTACTTGCAAGATTTGATATGATAAAGGTTCTGGGCCCACCAAGGGGACCAGTCAAGCAAGACTTTTGCAAGCACACGATTCTCTGTATTAATTTAGCAACTGTCGTGCAATTAATATTATTGCCCAAGATATAGGGTATCGAAGTCGCAATGATTCTCTTCCCATTTATAAGTCAAAGCAATAACTACTAATCGCACACAGTTCTTATTAAGTGACAGAGATTAAGAAATCAACAACCACTGAGGTCTAACTCTTCATCCCTTAATTCAGTGCGAATGAGTTTATCCTCTCTGTAGGTCCACTTCAGTGCATCGAATGCACTAGTGTAATCTCTTGGTCAAGACAAGTCAATCTGAGCCTTACACATCAACTTCTACCAATAGATTGTTCGGATCTATCTAAGTTGTGAAACACACACTCGTATACAAGGAACTGTTAACGTGATCTTCTGTGATCTGGTATCACCACGTTAACACAATGTAACGCTTGCTACGAACAATTTGCAATAAATATATATATAACATTCAATCATATTTAAAGCAACAGTGATAAACAATTTATTTCAGTAAATAAGTGTTTAATACATAGGTTATACAAAGTAAAAGCATACTTTCACGTATAACCCCAACACCCTCAACACCAGTGGTAATATGATGAGAAATGAACTGGTTATAAATCAACCAGAGGAAGTTATTGGAGATTAATCGAACCTAGCTAATGTTAAAGATTCCATTCCTTCTCCCAAACTCGGAATGGCCTTTGAATCTTATGATGAAGTGATCTCTTATTATCATGAGTTTGGAAGGCAGACGGGCTTTCAAATGAGGATTAGAAGTTGGGAGAAGAATGGCAAGAGATTGAAGCTATGTTGTTCAAAAGAAGGAAAATTTACTCCAAGGGGTAAAGATCCATCAAAACCAACTCGTACACAAGTTAGTGGCTGTAAAGCCAAGATAACTGCCACTATTGATAAAAAAAATGGTAGATGGAAGCTCACCACAGTGGTATTGGAGCATAACCATCCATTAGACCCAACTGATTCTCGTTTGATGCCTAACTACAGATTTATTAATCAACATAACAAAGAGGCTATGTTGACTAATTAATGAGAAGGCTGGAGTACCCATTGGCAGAAATTATACTACGTTTGCAGTGCACTACGGAGGATTTAGTTCAGTTCTTTTTTCCGAGAAGGACTGTAGAAATCTAGTAAGCAAGCACATACGCTTGTCTCTGCAAGAAGGAGATTTCGCTGCAATGGAAAAACTTTTTTTGGAATAGTCCTCAAAAGATGTGAACTCTTTTTATATGTATGACACAGACAATGATGGTACACTAAGAAATGTGTTTTGGGTTGATGGTAGATGTAGAGTTGCATATCGGGATTTTGGAGATGTGGTATCATTTGATGTTACATATTTGAAAAATAGATACAAAATGCATTTTTCTCCTTTCATAGGAGCGAATCATCATGGTCAATCAATTTTGCTTGGATGTGCTCTACTTTCGGGAGAAGAAACAGGTAATTATGTTTGATTGTTCAAGACATGGCTAGCATGCATGTCAGGAAAGCCTCCACTTGGTATTCTGACAGAGTAGAGCATGGCTATCGGTAATCATACTCGTCCTTTTTCGGTTTGAATATATGAAAAATATATATAATCATGCATACAAATTGTTTTCCTTTGATTAAATTTATGATTACTTATTTTAAGAAATATTTGGGATATGCAGGCAATGGAATTAAGGAAGTTCTTCCGCATACAAGGCATAGATGGTGCATTTGGCATATCATGAGAAATGCAAAGAAACATTTGAGTCAACATATAGAGAAGGAGGCTTTTCAAAAAGATCTATGTAGTGTTCTTCACAATTCCCTTAGTGTTGTTGAGTTTGAAGAACGATGGGGGGAGATGCTGAAGAAATATGGGTTGCAAGAAAATGGTTGGTTGAAAGAGATGTATACTTTGAGACATCGATGGGTCCCTATTTATTTCAAGGATGAGTTTTTGGCTGGAATGTCTAGCACACAACGTAGTGAGGGCATGAATAATTTTTTCAAAGCATTTGTGAACATCAATACAACTTTGAAAGAATTTGTTGAGCAATATAGTCTTGCACTGGGAAAAAGAGCTAATGAGGAGGAAACTGGAACTTTTCGTTCGATTAACAAGTCAACTCAATGCTTAACCGAGTATGTTGCTGAGTCTGTATTTCAACGCTTATATACATCAAAAAAGTTTGAGGAGTTTCAGGAACAAGTGCGGCTCGTCACATATACGAATGCAACCAAGGTTCAAGAGAATGGAAGTGTTTGTTTATATTTGCCTAATTGAAAGTATACTATTTTAATTGTTGGCAATTGACATCAATTGAAAATTGAAAGTGCATCTTCCCTTCATACACCTAGCCAAAAGTATGACACACGATCTTGGGAAAAAAAGCCAAAAAATAAAAATGAAAAAAATTTGTAGTTCCATCGTGGTATAAATAAATGTGGAAATGAAATTGCCATGTGGACCTAGAAAATCTATTTTAGTATTTCCTAATACTTATTTCATCTTTTCTTATAATAATAATACTACAAAAATATTTGATTAAAAAGTACATTGTTATGGAGAACAACAAATTAAATGAAGTGGATTGATAAATAAATCAACAAACCTTTGTCAGTGAGATGGATATATAGGAAACATATACGATTAAATTACTATCTTAGCCAATAAATTATAAATTCGACTATGATATATTATATTGAATATACATTTAAACTTATTGGTTGAAGTAATTAGTAATTTTCTAGATACAAGATTAATAAACAATTATGATTATTATCATAAGTTTATTTTTTTTAATTAGTACATGTCATGAACTCGTGAAAATATACAAAATCAAAGAAATAAAACAAAAAAAATTTGATTTACTTTAAATGTGATTTTGTTTTTCATTTTAATTTTTGATTTATTTTTTATTATTTAATGAGGTTTTTTTTTTTAATAATATTTTTTTATCGTGTAAAATTACACATTTGGCATGCCACATGTACAGAAAACGTTGACTCAACATTTTCTGGCAAAAATTAGGAGCGTGTGGCGGTAACGCGCCTAAAACGACGTCGTTTGGAATGATATCGGTCGACCTCCGGCAGTACAGGACTAAATCAACACAAATTGAATACATACGAGACTAAATTGAAACAAATGATATATGTGGAACCTTTTCAATAAATGTGTAAAGTTATTGGACTTTTTTGGTTTAAATCACATACTAAATAGTAAACCATAAACACTACAGTATCTGTAAAACTTTTTATTTTTTTTAATTATTATGTTTATCTAAGTTTTATATTTAAATTTGATTACCGAATTATAAAATATAAAAATAATTTTTGAAATTATAAAATTATATAAAAATCTGATTTTAAAGTCAATTAATAAATTATATACAACCTAAAATATAGAAAGATTATTAAATAGAATTAAAAATATTAGTTAATTTTTTTAAAAATAAACATACAAAATAAAATAACTTGGCTTTCATAGGCTAACAATGTTTTGCTATTTTTTTCATAATCACTCATTTGATATCAAACTAAATTAATGGAGTGTTTAATTAATTTTTTATGTGATATAGATAAATCAGGGGAGGTGGAAAATTTTGGGGAGTAATTTCATTAGAATTAATTGGGAATTGTTCAAGAAGAATTAGTTCAGAGTAATAAATGAGATTGGGGAAAAATTAATATTATAATTAATGTATCTTTTTTAATCATTTTTTAATTATTTTTATTGGGTGAATGGACAACCCACTGGATAAACCTAGTCATCTCCTACAATTTAGGTGTAAATTTTAAATGAAAATAAATTGCATGTTTTAATAAAAATAATTATATATCTCAAAATTTATATTTGAATAATATGATGCACTTAATTTATATGTCGTAAGAAGTCGTACAACTCAAACGCACAATAATATATGCAATAAGTTGTAAAGTGATTTTTGATCCACCAAACAAAGCAAAAAAGAAAAAAAAAACCATAAAATAGAGTAGACTAGTATCCAAGTGAATAATATTAGGAAATCCTTTCCTATAAAAAAAAGTTAGGAAATACTATTATACAACCACCCTAAGGAAAAAAAAGTTGGGCTAGGTCTTGTATACACCCGGGTACACCGTGCACTTATAGTGTATTTTAGAAGTGTACAATTTGTTATGCTGAAAAATGTGACTTATTTATACAGAAAAGTGCAACTATTAATATGGGAATATAGTTGCATGCTTTTGTTTGGAATAGTTACACGTTTCTGTTTTGTATAGTTGCACGCTTCTAAAATACACTATGAGTGCACGGTGCACCCGGATGCACATGAGATCCACTCATTTTGTTAATATATGTTCAAGTAAATTCTCTTTTTTCGAATGACTTAATATTTATATGGAGTTTCATTGCTATATATACAGAATATTACTATTTAAAAATATTTAATCTTTAAACAATGATACTTTATATGTAGAACAGCAAAAAAAAAATTATGTGAATTACACACAAAAGCCAAAAAAAGAATGACCCTGAAAACACAAAAGCCCAAAATCTTGTCAATCAAAAGAATAAAAAAATTGGGCCCAGCCCAAAAGTTAAGTCCACCAGAGGCTGTAAAAATGAAGCAAAGACTTAACAAAACCAAATGGCTCACGTTAGTCGCACCTATTTTTTTAGTATATACATCTGAATTAATACACCACTTGTATGATTAAATATACCTCCCCTAATTTTCCCCAAAATACCCTAATTTATATTTTCTTTTACATTCCCCCTCATTTTTTCACATGTAAAATTTCGAGAAAAAAAAATCGAAATATGTACATGAATTCGGAAAATTTTCTCGACTTACGATAAAAGTTCAAAAAATATTTCCAAACAGTAGAATCAATATTTCACATGAAAATCGACGGAAAAACTTTTTGAAGCTAGTACAATAATTCGAGAATATTTCTCGAATACCATGAAAAATCTCGAAAAATATTTTCATCCAGAATGATCATTTTTTCACATGTAAAATTTTAGTAAAAAATTCCGAATTATGTACATGAATTTGAAAAAATTTCTCTAACTTATTATAAAAGTTCAAAAAATATTTGCGAATAATAGGATTAATATTTCACATGTAAATCGATTGAAATGGTAATTTTTTTGATATTTTTTGTTTTAAATGACAAAAAATGTGTATTTACTAAATATGAACCTGAGAAATCAAAGATGGCTTTATTCAGCCCAAGTACTTTGGTCATTTCACTTCTTTTAAATACATAGTCTAAGGTGATATGTTTGTTTTGAATTTTAAAAATAAGGATTGAATTTTATAATTGAAAATTGGTTCTAGCTAGGATTTTAAAAATTAATTCTTAAAAAATCATCACTATCAAACTACTCAAAAACTCCAAAAAATAAGCATTCACCTTTATATTTATCAGGATTTCAAAATCTATATATATATCAAAATCAATTTTTTAACCATCGTTTAAAATTCAACATAAACATCAAATTATGATCCCCCAAATGCTTGTACCATGTCCATAGGTATGATTGAATAAAGATACAAGCAATTTGTCAAATTTCACTTGTGCTTCTAATTTCTCTATTTATTTGTTGGTTTAACTAACTCATCTAATCACATTTGAGTATTTGACTCTGTAGTAGTATCATATATATATTTTTTTAAAGAATTGTAGAAATTTCACTGAACAACTAACTTTAACCTTTGAAACGTGATTTTGTATATGAAAGGGGCACGTAGATAAAAATAATCACTTTGCACATTATGGTTGGAAAGATCGATATATTGGACAATATTGTAAATTAATTTGTAATCCAAGTGCCAATTTTATAAGCTTAATTTTGCGAACTACTTAATTTGAAATTTCAATAATCACAATTACATAAAAAGTTAATCACAAACTTCCACAAATGTTCTTTTTTTCCCAACAAAAACTCCCATTTATTAGGGAGGCACTTACTGCATGGGAGGGAGAGGGTAATATTATTAATTAATATTAATATTAATATTAATAATAATACTAATACAAACTAAAGTAGAGAGATAAAAATGAAAGAAAAATTAAAATATTAAGGTTGAAGGGAATGACAGGATTTTTTTTGCATTGTACTTTAATAATTGGGTGAATAATAGTTATGGATAATTATAAAGAATAAATTTGCATGCATACTGCACATGCAGATCAAACTCTCAAACTGAAGAGAATAAATTAAATGTAACGACAGTTTTTCAAATACAGCAGCGTCTAAGTGGACTCCGCATATACAATTCTTTTTTTGAAAGCCGTGTATAGTTTTATAATAAATTTATAATGAAATTTAATCTGGAAAAAAAATTGGATAGAGAATATATATTAAATAAAAACCAAACCCATGTGAGAGTCTTCCTATCTTCACCAAATCAGTTAGAACAATGCATTATGCACCCTTAATTAAGTATTTACAAATTCTCCAGTGCACCACATGAATTAATAAAATTGGTGTAATTTAATTTTAAAAGTTTTTTTTTTTTTTTTTTTTTAGTTTTAATTTTTTTTTTAATTTCGATTTTCTTTTAACTTTAATTTCAATTTTAAATATTTTTTTTATTTTTTAATACCCGGCCCGAGTGATTCATGGTTTACTCGGCCCAAGTGGTTCATGGTTCACCCGACCTAAATGGTTCAAATATGATTTAGGGTTCACTATTTAGGGGTTAGGGTTTAGAGTGCACTATTTTTTATTGGTGCATGTGGTGCACAGGAGAGTGACTCTTAAGTAAATGTATTAATATATATTTTTTAAAAGACAATCAATTACAATAATTTTCTAAGATAATCAATTATAATAGCTCCTTCTACCACCGGGCATGTGGCAACATCATTCGTCTTGTTGTAGACCAGAATCACAACCACCATAAGAGGGGGATCACCCGAAACCGCAACTCGAAACCGCAACCGGAACTGGAACCGCAACCACCACAAGAGGGGGAACACCACCCCACCACAAGAGGGAATAAATTTTCCCTCTCCCTGTCTCGAACCCGAGACCTCATGTCTCAGAGTGGTGGAGCTCTAATCATTTGAGCTATCCACACTTAATCAGGAAATGGATGAATATAAGTACATAATTAAATAAGGCATATTCAAACTTAAAGTTTCAAATAATTGTACACTATTCATCTAAATCTATTGGCCTGCTTTGCTTGGGCATTTCATTACTTTTACGAATTTTATGGCTACAATTGTGTTGGCAATATAAATAAGACATCTTCAAATTTAAAGTTTCTAATAATTACTTAGGTTAATTTTCTTTTATGAATATAGGTATTCTTCTAACAATTATTTTCTGTTCGGAAAACCAGGTTTGAACCACAAATAATCTCATAACTTTAGCCTCAAATATATTTAGTCTCATAAGTTTTTTTGTCGTCGATTTACTCCCAATAACATGTCTAATTTTAGTCCCAAATCGATCGGAAAACTCTAAACAACATCGTTTTACCGTTCCAATTTGGGGCTTGCCGTGATTGGACTGTCATGTGTTGTTTTAAGTGTGTTTAACTAATTTTTATTGTCAATTCTTTTTTAATTTTTTTAATTTTTTTTAATTATATAGACGAAAGAAAGCCCCCAAACTAAAAACGGCAAAACAATGTCGTTTTGTGTTTTCCGACCGAAATTGGGATTAAAATTGGACATTGTCAAAGTTATTGGAACGAAATCGACGACAAAAAAACTTATGAGACTAAGGGCCCGCTTGGTTGGGAGTATTGAGAATCATTTCTATTAATGTTGTTTGGTAGCTTTTTTTTATCGGAATGTTGTTTGGTAGCTTTAATACACCTAATGAGAATACAAGTAAGTAAGTGATTACCATACTTTCATTACCTAATTTTACACTCACCTAACTCACCTCACATGATACTCATTTTTGATGATCTAACTAAATAATAATAATATAATCAATAATCTTTAATGATTGACCCTTCAATGATTCAATTATCATTATCATTATCATTCACAAGTTATGTCAAACAGGCCCGAAAACTATTTGAGATCAAATTTATGGAATCAATTGTGATTCAAATTCGAAAATGTTCCATTAGCATCAATAAACTTTAATAATTGAATATTTTATTGTGAAAATTTTATGTAATAAACAACGCGACGCAAGTTCGCATTAAATTTAATTAGCATTTTATTATGTTAATTTATAAACAATTTACAGTTAATTCATATGGTTAGATGCTTGTAAAATTTGTTAAATTACAGTTACAAGCTAATGCAACAATACCTAATCTATAAGCTAATTACAAAGTTGTTACAATATTATGTACAAATTAATTACTTGCAAAGATGTAGGGCAACTATTTGAACAGTCCCCAAACCACTAAATTGGACCAGAAATTGTAAATATTATAATGAGAAAACAGGTCATGCATATCAATTTTCTTGTCTATTAATAACAGTGCATGCATACAGATATCATTTCCATGTGACACTTTGTAATTATTATTTTTGTTTCCAAATGTTATTAAGTCTTTACCAAGTTTGCTCAAAATACATTTTCTATTATAATCCTAAATTTACGGTTTAATTTTGTTATTTTTATAAGGGGAAACTATAATCTCTATTATAATACTTCATAGTTCATAGATTTAATTAATCGGTTTTAAGGTTTTATTCTTTACCAATTACCATCTTCATATTCTTAGGAATCGGTGTTTTTTTTTATCAGTAAAGAGGGAAATTTATTGCAAGAGAAACATCAATACAATCGTGATTATGTACAACAACTAAAACCTGGATCTAACAATATACAAGGATCCAAGGTTTTATAAGTCAATCATTAAAGGAAAACTTAACACTTCTAGGATCTTTGACACTAATCCAGCTCCAAAGTCTAGCCTTAATTTCTTCCACCGTCCTATCAACTGAAAACTCGAGACCGCTAAAAATTAAATTATTTCTTCCTTTCCAAAGCATCCACACCACACATAACCAAAGAGAGATCGCCACTCTCCTCCCATTTTTACCTTTCAAAATAGAACTATGAGCAATTAGGTTCAGAATGGGAGAAGAATGGAGCGTACCAGAGACTCCAAACCATTTCATGCATTCCATCCACACCTTGTATGCAACGTCACATTCAAAGAATAAATGTTTCTCCGTCTCGTCTTGATTCCACATAGGGGGCATATCAAATCGTTAGTGTTGTTGAGAGCATTCCTTCTATGCAAGTTTACTCTTGTAGGGAGGCGGTTCCAAAGTAGTCTCCAAGCATGTGCGCACACCTTCGAAGGAGTGAGTTTGTCCCATATCATCTTGAATCCCTTTGCCGCTGCATCATCAATGGGAACATCTCCTCTCATCTTCAGTAACTCTTCGTAAGCTTCCTTCACATTGTATTTGCCCTTAGCAGCTCCAGTCCATCTCCACTCATTGTGTAAGTATGAATTAATAGGGTACCTGTCAATCACAGCCCTTAGTGCATTAAGAGACACCAAATCCCGATCAAACAAGTTCCTTCTCCATCTCCACTCCCATACCCAAGAATTGTCTACCCATGACCCCATGGACTCTATACTACCCTCTTTATCAAGACTTAGCTGAAAAAGTCTCGGAAATTTCAGCTTTAAAGACTCCTCTCCCACCCAATGGTCCTCCCAAAAAAAAACTTAGGAATCGGTGTTATTCCGTTTATTTGGTAATTTAAATTAATTCTAGAATTAAGTGAAGATATTATCAGCCGAATAATGGAAAAGTACATGCATCATCATCAAATAGAATATCAGGAAAGAATCCACTATAGTCCAAAGAACACTAAATGGGAAAATTGCTGTAATGAAAAACTCAAATTTGTTGCTATGCAACTATAATAAGAGAAAAATATATTTATTGGTTTACAATAGAAAAAAAAATATTTTTGATAAAAACTCGTATGAGACGGTCTCATGCATGAGACGGAGTACAATTCAACACAATTAACATCCACCTCTCCCAAAGTGTTAAAGCGTCAATGCCCAAACTACACCCTATCTCACCGTGAGACGGTCTCACGCAAGTGTGCCTCATTATCTTTAAGCAAAGTGGTTCACTTTTTAAAAAAAATGTGCGATTTATATTATTTTACACAAAGGTTTATATATAATACTACCTCCAGAGGACATTGTACAATTGACTTTTACACGCGTTTTTACGAGTGAGTTTTGTATTAGTAATTGAATTGATATATTGATTTTTAAGAAGGAGCATGATAGATAAGAGGATCATCTATCATACCCCTCCTTAAAAGTCACTTTATTATTTCAATTAATAATACAAAATTTGCTCGCAAAAACGCATGTAAAAGTCAATTGTGCAATGTCTTCTGAAACGGAGGGAGTACATGCAGTGTGTAATTCAAATACATTTTTAAAATGTATTAATTTTTTCATTGAACAATATATTAATTGTTTTTATTGAATAATATAAACTATTATTACTGAAAAATATTAGGGCCCACTTAATTGGAAGTAATGGAAGTGTGTAATGAAAATAATTTATATTGATGTTGTTTAATAGTCTTGATACACAAATAATGAGAATAGAAGTAACAATTGATTACCCTTACTCACTCAACCCAACTCACATGATACATATTGTTCATGTTTTAACTAAGCAATAACAATGCAATCAATATGAAACTGTTTTTGTAAAGGATTGGGGTACCACTTGTACTCTAATTTCTTCTATAAAATCTTCTTTTGCCTGATAAAAAAAAAATCAATGCAATCAATAACTCTTAATGATTGATCCATTATTTTTTTTTTTTTGTTTTGTTTTAGAGCCCAAACAACATAAGTTACATAGATTGGTGTTCCTGAGCTAAGGACAAAATATGTCCAGAGATATAATCGCCCACCCAAGCTTTAGGGAGAGGAGATTTAGAAGCCAACTTAGCCAGATTATGTGCCGCTGTATTGTTTGTCCGGGGGAGGTATCGTACACCTTTCACCGAGGTGTTCTTGATCAAATTCCGAGCTCTTGTGATAATATTTTCTTCATAGCCCTTGTATGTAGAATCCGTCGAAATGGCATGAATTGCGTCTTTCGAATCTGAAAAAACGATGATTGTACCCTGAGGATCAGTCAGCCAGAAGTCGAGCCCGTCTGATATTGCAATAATTTCCGCCGCCAGGACCGAGCCTAGTGGGTTAATTTTGTGAAAGCCCGCAGCCGAAGGATTACCTCCCGGATCATAAATACAAAAACCAATGGCATAGGAAAGGTTGCTATCGTTGTAGGCGGCGTCCACTTTAAGAATGAAGGCTCCTTCATATGAATCAGTTAGAGAGGAGGAGGATTCCGACCTAGTCCCGGGTCTGAGGCCTCTATTCATGAGTTTGGTCCTTTCCTCTTGATTGATCCATTAATTATACACATTATCATTTACAAGTTATACCAAGTGGGTCCTTACTCCATCCGTCCCTATTATATAAATTTGTCTGACTTTTCATAAATGTTAAAAAATTATATTAAAAAAATAAATTAGACAAGTAAAGTTTATATTATAATTCTATTTAACAAGTGTTATCCTTTTAAGTGTAATTAATACATGAAGTTATATTCGTAAATTAATTATAAAAATCACTCTATATGAAAATAAACATATATAATGGGATATTAAAAAAAAATATATAATTGGAACAGAATAAATAGTTATTTGTAGTCGCATTGTACATAAGACTTGCTGATTATTTTAAGGTTAAAATATTAAAGAGTGATACATTTTAAATAATTTAAAGTAATATCAGACACAGTAAAATATTCTTACACAAATTATTGCTCAATTGTGTGTAAAAACAAACAAGATGGAAATAAAAAGATGAATATAGTTTGTAGCCGTTTAGGTGGGACCAAGCATGAAGATATGTAATAAAATGAGAAATATAAAAAGTGAGCAAAATGGCCAAAATTATCGGTAGAGTTAGAAGCCGGAGAATTGTAATCCGCCGCCCACCCGTGTGGGTCCTGCGTTTCAATTCAGCATTTTATCAATTTTTTTTTTTTAAAGATTGAGTCAATAATTGCCCGTTCATTTCGTTCATTTCATATAGTATTTTAAAATTTATAATAGGTTGTTAAAATTTGTGATTTATTATAATTAAATATATAATTTGTATTTATAAAACATAGTTTAGTTGTGCATTTCTACGTGACAAATCCTAAATTTCTAATGTAACAAATTACAAAATTTTAAAAATACACTATGAAATACAAGGTGCACTTGATAAATACAAAGTCGAGCCCTTTTCAAAAATAAAAAGTGAATGTTCGATTTAAAATTGATAAAGTTTGGGTGTCCTTAGTTGTATGTTACACTCAGGTCCCGTATGGTTCAGGGGACATGTCTATATAGACAGTCTAATATCAAGTAATCGACTGTTTAGTTTGTTGAAAGAGAGTCCATGATACATGTTCAATTCGGGTATAAAATATGTTTTATTTTATTTTGAGGACCTAATCTATCCTAGTTGGAGGGTGGGACAAAATCTATGTCAAATACAATATTATCATATTAAATAGATACACAAAAATGAATTGTAGTTGTTTCAACTTTTAATTTAATTTAAAGACATTTACTACATTTCAATAGGTACACCACTTAATTCCTCAATTCAAACATAATTTTTTTTTTTTTGGTATATAAATAAAGGAGATGTAATTGTGCGATTCAAATATATATCTTTATTCAAAGAATTTAATCAAATCCTACACAGTACACAGCCCTATTAAAATTAATTCAATATATATCTTTATTCAAAAAATTTAATCAAATCCTACACAGTACACAGTCCTATTAAAATTAATTCATCCAGCCCTTTGAAACAAATAAGACCTCAATTAACTTTATTTCAAGATTGGCACGTTACACCAACTTTAATTCAATTTTATAAGGACCCAACAAACAAAAAATTATACTACGAGGCCCCGTTTGGTTCACATGATTGATCGGGATAGATCATTATTAGGATTTTAATTCCAACGAATCTACCATTTGATTTGCGGGATGAATGCCCATGATAAACTTCAAGTCCGAGTAAAAAATGTACAAAATCCCTCCATGGAGGGATATGTCAATCCCATGTGAAAGATGGGATATAACATATCCCATGTAATATTACAAACTCCTCTTCTATTGTTTGAATAGATTCACAAGAATAAAGTGTGATTGTTTTAATTCAATTTAAGAATATTTATGATATTTTAATAGGTATCTACTCTAATCCCTCAATCTAATCCTAACACATATTTTGATTCAACAAATCCAGTCAAATCAATTCAATCTTACTCAATCCCACTCTCGTTGATTCTTCACAAGCGGTGAACCATGAATCGAACCCGCAAGGCACAGTCTGCCGCCGCCGCCACTTTTATATTTATTTTTTCGAGATTAAGAACGCCGGTCAAAAATATATCGAAAATATCATATATTATTTTTGGTAAAAATCAGTTGAGATCTGAGATAGAAAGGCGTGAGATCTGAGGGAGAAAGGCGTGAGATCTGAGGGAGAAAGGCGTGAGGTCTGAGGGAACAGAGGTGGTCAGGCAGGTGGTGGATGGGAGGCGGCGGGCGACATTGAAGAAACTGGAAAAGAATGGAGGAAGAAGATCTAACCGGTCCTTTTTTATTTTTTTAAGCCCAGCCCATTTATCTTTCTTCTTGCTTTAACAATTTGGCCCAGGTTATTGTGGGTTATCTGAGGGAAAAATTGTACCAGCCCGTTTTTCTTTCTTCTTGCTTTAACAATTTGCCCAGGTGAGGTTTTATAAAGTTGTGTGTTTGGGTAATTCTTTTTCAGACGAAGAAGACGAATTTGGGAATTTCTATTTCACAATCTATTGCAGTTTAGATTTCAGAAATAATACATCTGTGTGTTTGGGTAGGTTTGTAATTTGATAAAAATTACAAGGGTAATAGAGTCAATTTCACTCATTAAAATTAGCAAATCAGGCGAAGAGTTTTTTCATATCAAACACCCACTTATTAGTCGTGGGCCCTATAATCTCGGTCTGCTTATTTCTCTGCCCAGTCAGACAGATTAATACACTGGGCTACCAAACGGGCCCATTATATTACAGTTATGATTTATGAGGTATTACAGTTACAGTTATGATTTATGATGTATTACAGTTATAATGGGCCCGTTTGGTAGCCTAGTGTATTAATCGTGGGCCCTTTAATCTCGGTCTGCTTATTTCTCTGCCCAGTCAGACAGATTAATACACTGGGCTACCAAACAGGCCCATTATATTACAGTTATGATTTATGAGGTGTTATTGACACGTAATATATGAACAAACATTTAATATTAGAAATAAGTGAGTAGTATATTTTAGAAGAATGCAACTCGTAGTATATTTTAGAAGCATACAATTTGTTATGCTGAAAAGTGCGACTTATTTATACAGAAAAATGCAATTGTTAATATGGAAACATAGTTGCATGCTTTTGTTTGGAATAGTCGCACGTTTCTGTTTTGTATAGTTGCACACTTCTAAAATGCACTATGAGTGCACGGTGCACCTAGGTGCACATGAGACCTACTCTATTATAAAACATTCTATAATATATTTACGTAGAATTAATTATGTGGATGATGAGTTGACATGACACCTCATTAATCTGGTTCCATAAAAACAGATAGTGGGTTTTATATCACTACTATATATATATATTAAGTTTATCGTACATATATAAAATATATTTAAATGTTATTAATTTTTTTTACTAAAACTAATTAGTAGTTCTCATTGAAAATATTAGTTGACGTACATATAATTTCCTGTTTATGATTGCCTTTCAAAAATTTTTTTTCATATTTATGGATGGACATATAATAATTTTCTAATAAAAAAATTATGTGAACTTAAATTTATATGAATTTTTATTTTCAAATACCATTATTAATCATATATATTGTTAGTCTATCATTATTAGACATATATATTATTACTATTTTAAAAATATTTTTAAATAATAATAATGTCTATACATAATAGTGACAATCGGAAAAGAAAATTTACGTGAACTGATTGAGAAAAAATTACAAGTGGTCCTATAACTTTGTCCAAATTCACAAAATGGTCCTGTAAGTTTTTATTTTATCAATATTGGTCTTTTTGGTTTCAATTTTAGTCATTTTTGCCGGATTATTTTTAAAATTTGATCAGAAAATTGACTTAACTTTTTATTTTGGTCACGTCCACGGTCGCAACCATTCTCATTTGAAATATCTTTCATCATGGAAGAAAAAACCTAATCAATTTCATGTTTTGATTACACATCCCCGTGAATCGCAACTTCAAAATCAAGAATTCAATTTATTAACATGACTAATTACGAGTGATTTACATTGAGACGGGGGTCGAAACCTATACTATTCTCTTCCTCTCATTGAACTCATCATTTCAATATTTTTCCGCATCATTTTCTATACTACATCATATTTTCGGCCATTTTCCAAATTTAAAAAAAAAAACTAAAATTAAAACAAAAAAATCGGAATTAATAAAGTAAAAATTTACGTCACCATCATAACACCATTTGTGATTTTTTAAGTGAACTCATTCATAGGAATAAGAACTCCTCATTTTTGTATAGGGGTAGATAAATGTAATGCACATGTACAAATGTTATTTCCATTATTTAATTATAGCATGAAATATATTCTAAATAACTGAAAGAACAAATTCTCGAAAAAATTACGGGACATAGATATTCCTGTAACTGATGACGTAACACGGAATCTAGAAATTTTAATGGTTGAAATTGGAGGCAAACTTTGGAGCAAATTGCGGGAGAATTTTTATTTTTCTCTAATTAACAAACAAATTAAGACGCGTCGTACAAGATCATAATCATGAGCATTGAGCTGTATCTTTAAAATGCAGAAAACGCAGCTCACTAATTCACAAAATATCATAAATTAAAATAGGAGGAGTACTGGAGTAGTAGTAAATAAATCACAAATATAATAAAACTTCCCATACTAGACTTGGTCCCTTCAAATTTGCCCTAAAACAACCAAAAGCAAAAAATCAAGACCCGCTTTCGTTATTTCCAACCACTGAAAGTTCTCTCTCTAAAAACTGTGGTAAGAAGAGAAAGAAACCCTCCTTAAAAAAAAATATCAAATCAAATCAACACTCTGCCCACACAATTATCCACTCTCTATATACTGATTACACCTTTTCATTAATTCAATTTACCATTTTTTTAATCTGCAAATCAAGGGTTTCAGAGAATGTCGTCGCCGGCGCCGGTAGCCGCGCCGCCTCCCTCCTCCCCTCCAGCAAACACGACATCTCCGCCACCCGCCGTCTCAGCCCCGCCGCCAACCGTGACGGCTCCTCCACCATCGACCCCCACTCCCCCTGTCCCCGCCGCCCCTCCGCCATCCACGACCTCTCCGCCGCCGCCGGTCCCCACCGCCCCTCCGCCATCTACGCCCACTCCGACTCCCACCACCCCTGCGCCCACCACCAGCCCGCCGCCGCCGGGCTCCACCTCTCCGTCTGGATCCCCAGTCCCGCCGTCCCCGCCGACTCCTACCGGCCGTGGTTCTCCTCCGCCGCCTCCGATTAGGGGATCTCCGCCGTCGCCGCCGACCAGAGGCTCTCCACCGAATTCACCTGGCGGCGCAGGGGGGTCGCCGTCGCCGCCTTCCGATGGATCGTCCGGAATATCGACTGGGACGGTGGTTGGAATTGCGGTGGGAGGTGTGGCGGTGCTGGTGATTTTGAGTCTGCTGTTTATTTGTTGCAAAAAGAAGAAAAGATCGCGGCCGGAGTACTACGTGCCTCCACCACCACCACCGGGGCATAAAGGTAAAAAATATTATACTTCAATTTTTCCCCAGATTTGCTAATTTCATAAACATATAGATTTGTTCATTTTTATTAATTGCTTGTTCGTTATGATTGGATGCGTTTGGCTCTCCAAATTCTGGAATTAACTGTTTCGAAATTATTTTATTCTGTTAAAGGTTGAAAGGGAGAGTTGGTGTGCTTTAAAAATTATTCCCTTTTTCTTTTTTCCTGTGATTGGCGTCATTAATGACGACAAAAAAAACGATTCAAAGATTGATTATTTTTTATTAATGCAACACTCTTATCAGATTATTCTTTTTGATGTGGTTGAATTGGAAGTGTAGCACTACACACATATAGTTATGTGTGGTGGAAATTAATTTTTTTTTTGGTAGCAATTTCTGCGTGCATTTCAAATTTTGATGTTGAGTTATTAGGAGATTTTAGTAGCCTAGTATATAATTTCTGTTTGTTAATATAAGATTTATTTAAACATCTCTGAAGATAAGTAGTGAGGCAAACGGAACGATCGAACCAAAGGTGAAAAGGAGTTCAATTTTATATAACTAGTAAATGAAATTGAGTCATGAAATTGAGGGAACTAGTAGCTAATACTGGATAATACTCGATGCTTGTTAATTTGCTGCACTTGCATATTATCTTAGTAGCTTATCTCTTCAATCTTTATGGCACTTTCCAGTTGACTCCTACGATGGGCCGGTACAAAATTGGCAGCATAATGCACCAGCACCTGCAAATCACGTTGTGACTATGCCGCCGCCCAAACCAACCCCACCACCGCCAGGTCCTTCAAGGCCTCCTCACTCACCGATGCAGCCTCCTTCCTCTCAACCGCCGCCACCTCCTCCCCCTTTGATGAGCAGCAGTGGTGGTTCTGGTTCCAATTACTCAGGTTCGACGACTCCTCTTCCACCACCATCACCGGGCATGGCTTTAGGCTTTTCTAAAAGCACTTTTACGTACGAAGAACTGGCAATGGCTACAGATGGATTTTCGAATGCCAATCTTCTTGGTCAAGGTGGTTTTGGTTATGTGCATAGGGGAGTTTTACCGAATTGTAAAGAGGTAGCTATTAAGCAGCTGAAAGCTGGAAGTGGGCAAGGGGAACGGGAATTTCAGGCTGAGGTTGAGATCATTAGCAGAGTGCATCATAAGCATCTTGTGTCTTTGGTTGGCTACTGCATCGCTGGGGTCCAGAGAATGCTCGTTTATGAGTTTGTTCAGAATGATACTTTGGAATTCCACTTGCACGGTTAGTTACGTTGATGGACTTGTTATTTTTAGATTATGTAGGCTGAAAATGAATTATTATTTGCTGCATTCTTTGGCCTTGTTCCCAATGGATATATATCTTTCTTTCATCCTATTATTTTTTGTGGTTAAGTAATCTGTGTTTAGAAATCTTACGATTTAGCATCTTTCAGGAAAGGGAAGACCTGTAATGGACTGGGCAACTCGGTTGAAGATCGCTCTAGGTTCAGCAAAAGGACTTGCATATCTGCACGAGGATTGTAAGTTCTCCCGTTGCATTTGCAGTTTTAATCATGTACAATAAGGAATAAGTACATTCCTTCTCCTTTATATTGAATATAAAATGGTTTTATTTTTTCTGCCACAGGTCATCCAAAAATTATTCATAGGGATATCAAGGCTTCTAATATTCTTTTGGACTTTAACTTCGAAGCAAAGGTAATATCTCCAACTTGACTAAAGTTGTCTTGAAAGGTTTTTATTTGGTTTCCTCATCTTTTAATGATTTTGGATCTGAATTGTAATTTGAAAATATTTTTATCGAACTCCAGTTACTCACTTGAGATCTTTCATGGTTTTTTTTAACACCAGCAACTTAATAAGTAATAAAGTGAGATGAGAAGTTTTAACCCCTGCTGATGCGTATTATTTCATTTCTCAGGTTGCGGATTTTGGTCTTGCAAAGTTTTCTTCTGATGCCAATACACATGTCTCCACACGAGTGATGGGAACTTTTGGGTAAGTATAATACTTGTTGGCTGTTTTGTTCTGTTGCTTTAGATATCTGAAAGAATGTAAATAAATTTTAATACACATGAAGTGTTGTATTTTTTGTGTGAAACTTTGGTTTCCTAATTCTCTTATTCGATTGCAATTGCTTAAATTCTCAGAAGCTTTTGCTAGGCTTTTGCTGTCCTATAAAATGTCCGATTATTTCCACTCGGTTTCTTGATTTACTATTTAAACTTTGCAATACACTGAAGTTCTGGATGAATCATGCTAAATAAGACTTCACTATATTTCAGATATCTGGCTCCTGAATATGCTGCCTCAGGAAAACTTACCGAAAAGTCAGATGTATTCTCGTTTGGTGTTATGCTTCTCGAGTTGATTACTGGACGCAGACCTGTTGACACAGATCAATCTTACATGGATGATAGTTTGGTCGACTGGGTAAGTTGGGCATAGATTACTAATTACTAGTATTTCTTTTTATTTGATTCCCCTTTTTTGAGCATATGTATTTTGTGTATCCGGAGAGGATGCTAACCTAGAGTAATTGTAATACAGGCTAGGCCATTGCTCACACGAGCTCTAGAAGAAGGAAACTTTGATTCTCTTATCGATCAGAGACTTCGTAATAATTACAACCAAAATGAGATGGCACGCATGGTGGCCTGCGCTGCTGCTTGTGTTCGACATTCTGCAAAACGTCGTCCAAGAATGAGCCAGGTATCCTGGTTCTTTCTTTTATCCCTCTTTAAAAATAAAAATACAAGGCAAAAACTTCTGCGCACCAATTGCACCGTGCAGTTTTGGCTCATTCACAAAAAACACTAAATATATAATGAAAAGTATAACATATAAAGAAAAGTTTTAGTTTGTAGGCTGAATAATACTAGTATTTTTCATCACATGAGCTGATATTTTTCCATCACATGAAGTAATAATTTTCTACTGCTTTTTTCTATGATCTGCGAATAAATATAAAAAAGCAGACTAGTTCAATTTTTTTGGTCAGAATGGCATAGTATTAGTACTTCTCAATATACAACTAATACTTTATCGTATGGGCTAATATTTTTCTTCACATGAACTAATACTTTTCTACCGCTTTATTCGAAAACATGTAAAGAACAATTTTGTTTTAAGTCTTTTGGTCAAAATTGGGTAAAAATTACCCTTTGGTGCACCTGGTGGCCAAAATGTTGCTCAGAATATAATCATCTGAAGTTCTTATTTGTTCAAAAAATATGCTTAAAATTTGGGCAGGTTGTGAGGGCCTTAGAAGGAGATGTATCACTATCCGATCTCAATGAAGGAATCAGGCCCGGACACAGCACCGTCTACAGTTCTCACGGAAGTTCAGACTACGACACTGTCCAATACAAGGAGGATATGAAAAAGTTCCGGAAAATGGCACTAGAAACCAGCCAAGAATATGGGAGCACCGACCAATACAGTAACCCAACGAGCGAATACGGGTTAAACCCATCAGGCTCAAGCAGCGAAGCAAATACGAGAGAGATGGAGTTGGGAAAGGTGAAAAAGGACAGTCGAGGTTTCAGCAGTGGATCCTGACTTTGATTCATATTCACAACAGGCAAATTTTTATTACTGTTTAATTTTTTAAATTTTTTTTCGATGATCCCCCCCCACCCCCACAAAAATGTATTTATACTTGGGTTATTATAGTACAGAAAACAGCTCAAATTCTTTTGTATTTTGTTTTGTTTTTTTTTATAATGTTGCTTAGGCTTTGGCTTTTTAAAGCTGTTGAAAGTTTTGAGTAAAAAATTGAATTTGTTTCTTCGTTTTGTATATATTTGATTAATCGATGTGCTTGAATTACAAGTCCAATTTATAGGTGATAGTAAAGTCAGCAATCTACATAAAAGAGCTGTATAATTTTGTTAGTATATAAATATATGTTGATTAAATTAAATTATTCAAACCTCACACTAGTAGCTACAAATTTGTACTTATTTAAAACCTAACTGTATCCAGCTGGAATTATTAACTTATTATACAGTCAGGAATAATTAGTTTTATTTTTTATTTTTTGGATTAATGATGAGTCTAGAAATTTAGCTAAATTTAATTGAAAATGGTCCAACTTGGATTTGGTCTTATTATCCTTTCATTCAATTTTGAGTAATAAATAAGAAATATTATTTTATAGTGGTGGTAGATTTTGGTGTCGCATTTTTGTAATGTTAGATGGGGGGTCACACGGGCAAAAGCGTGTGACAAATTTGAAGTGTTGTAAAGCGGCAAATGTCATGCTACCATTTTTGCACATGCAAAAGTGTCGCATCATAGTGGATAAAGAAGCCATGTTAATATGATCATTCAAACATTACAATATCACATGGCAGTCCTATTTATTTTCTATTTAATATTCCATACTTTTATCAAAAAGTAATTTTTTATCTTTTTGAATTAATTTCCGTTATTTTTAACATCCCTGCTTTTTTTTTTTTTTTGCATTTAAATTGGGGTACCCCTCTTAAGGACCCATTTCGAAACTCATATGGGAGAAAATAGGAGCACTTAAAAAAAAAAAAAATTAAATCTAACGGCTTTAAAAAGAAATACTTATATATAGTTTTTAGTTTGCAAGCACACTAACACTAGAGAATTTATGCTTTTAACTTATAATTCAGCATATTCTTCATGTACCTTTACAGAAACATATCCTTCAAATTAAATTTATCCATATCTTCTTTGTTTAAAATAAACTCTTACATTCCAACTAATTAATAATATTTGATTCTCTTCCATTATTAAATAAAGAGTCTATTAATCATTTTCTCCCATTTCTTAATTTTTAACAAAAGCTACAATCAAAAGTACTAATTTAACATTATGATTCTTTACTTGAAATGGATCAAAAGTAAAAGTGTTATACTCCCTCCTTAGTGTTTTAATTCCCTATCTACTGTTTGACTCGTGTTTTTGTGAGCGAGTTGTTTATTAATATTTGAAATGATAAATAGATTTTTAAGGTGAGATATGATAGTCATATCCCTCATTTATCTTACACTTCTAAAAAGTCACTTTATCATTTCAAATACTAATAAACAATCTGCTTGCTAAAACACGAGTCAAATAACGAATGAACAAACAATTTAAAACAGGACGGAGGGAGTATTAATTATCAATTATTTATAACAAATATAAATTCATATAGCTAGCTATTAATAACAATTATAAAAATATATCGCCATTATATTGTAGAATCTTTTTTTTTTTTAATGTCATTAGCAAAGACAATTATTACAGTTAAACCCTGGCACCGGTATTTATGCCTTTGCGTGGCGGCGCGTGTCTCTAAGGTGCGCGTATGAAGCGAAATGCGCATTTTAGCGGAAAGATGGATCACATTTCACACATTAGCCCCTCAATTATGAAAAATAAGCTCCATCCTCCCACCAACTTTTACTCTGATTTTATTATCCATCTATTTATAAATATGGAATAAAATGCACAGAAATGTATATTAATGTAAATAGATGTAAACAGAGGATTTCTATAAATTTCACTGATACTCTTTCAATTATCCATTTATAATATTTAACACATTGACACAATATTTACTTATAATGTATTTTTATTGGAAAAGATGGCATTAATAGATTTTGCATTTGATAAAATCATTACGATGGAAAAAGAAAATGCAAATTGAATAAAATATGATCAAGAATAGCGATTTGTGATAATTATTTTGAGTTTCTCATATAATTGTTCTCCAAAAAGATACTTTTATTTTGATCTCGTCCAACTGTTACCAGTTTTGTTAAAATTAGTTAGAAAATAAAAAGAACTATTAATGAGCATAGATAGATATAACTATGAACGCAGAAATCGGGGTAGTCGACTCTTGGGCGCACTCGGAGAACCCAATTTCATGATAATTGGTGGGTAAAATTGTTTTTGGCATTAGTCACGTTTAGACAGTCTAGGCGTGACCTAAATGGTTGAGTCAGCCTAAACAGATTGCTTAATTTTTTATTTTTGCTGGGTGAAACAACGTCGTTTCAACTATTAATAAAAAAAATCAATTTTTTTTTTAAACACGACTTGGATAACAACTTGGAAAAATTATTAATATGTACAAATTTTTTATGCAAATTACTAATAAGTACAAACGAGATAGCATATGCAATCAAAGTTGCACATGAAAGTGCAAATATACTTACATATGTACAATCATTTTGTATCTATTATTAAATTGCAATCCTGAAATTTATCTATCAGTAAGTCTCCCCAACAACTTATACTACTTATTCCCTAATCTTTAATTCTTTACTATGTAGTCTAGGTTAAATTGTTAATTTGTTGTGTATTTTTACTTGCCATTTTTTTTCGAAACTATTTTTACTTGCCATTTCATTTATACTAATTTAAAGTTTATACATGTTTATTATTGCCCGTTGAATCACTGAATTATGCAGTTATATATATTTAAAAAAGTTAGCCAAATTTAAATTGTTATCAGATGTTCTACTCATATTGATGAGACATTAAAAAAAAAAAATCCGCTCTACTAGCAATTTCTGAGATCTACCCTTAATTATAATAGATAAAACTTGATCGGGTCTCACTTGCCGCCTTGAAGTTGGCAGAATAGGAGAGTTCTTCGGCAAGATTGCCAAGTCTTTTAAATCCAGTCTTGTATTTTTAATGGCATTGCAACTATTCAAATCCAGTCTTGTATTTTCTTATGAATTATTGGAATTTGTTGTATTATTGACAAATGGACACTTATTTTGATTTAATCCACTTTGAATAGCTAGCTAGGTAGGGTCTCTCGAGCATTGCAACGCATTATATTTTATATAGTGATTTTTTTACAAGGACTTCAAAGTATCACAACACCAAGCACATGGGCTTTATTCAATATTATGTGGATCTTTTTGTTCTTAGTATGTGCATTAATTGATTACAATTGTTTTTTTTTTTTTTGGTTGAATGTCACTTTGTGATATGAATTTATTTTAAGAGTAACATTGTTATCGAGAGGCGGAACTATCATGAGTATTTTTATATATTTTATAGAAATAATTACTCTTCGATCCATGCATAGGACCAAGAATACTTCTAGGTTCAAGCATCTTTTAAAATTACTCATGGGTTCAAAATGAGAGGTAAAATACCTATAATGCCCCCCACCCTCTCAACCCTACTAATAACTCATTTCTCCCACTTCTCTCACATCCGCCCCAAAATCCATGAACCTACCGCCGCACCACACATGCTCAGCCACTTGCAGACGACGGCGACGCGGCAGAGACGAAGGCGACGCAGGGATGAAGGCGACGCAGAGACGTCGCCGCAGAAGACGAAGCAAAATCGTCGACGGTGACCGGAGGTTGGTTCAATTTTTTGTGTCATTTTCCTAGATCTGTGCGATTTTGTTTGGAATCTTTTGATTTGTGCGATTTTGTTGCGAAGGCCGAAGATGTGGATATGTACAGATCTTTGCGATTTTGTTTGAATTTCTGGATTTTGTTATTTTTTAAATTCTAATTGGTGTTTTTTTGTTCAGAGGTGTTCAGATTTTTTTGAAAATTTTGGATATGGGTTTTTGTGATTTTTTCTGAATCTTGGTTGAAGATCTGGAAATCTGTACATATTTTTGCGATTTTTGTGTGATTTTTTCGAAAACCGAGAAGGTATATACTGTGTTTTTTCTGAATTTTGTTTATAAGTTTATGAGGTTTTGTTCTTGAATGTTTGTTGGGGTGTTTGCTGTATTTGATTTTCCATTTTCGGTGCTCTCCTCTTAACAGTTGGGCGGACGAAGAAGATGAGGTTCTCAGAATCCGATGGAGTAGTCGGAGGCCGACGAAGAAGATGAGTTGTGTAAAGATCTGGATATGTAAATTCTGCATTTTTTTGAAGATTGAAGATCTGGATTGTTGATATATAAGTTTTTTTTTAAGATCCATTTATGAAGTTTATTAATTTTTTAGAGGTGAGGATTTGAAATTTTAGATGAACATATTCATGTGATTGATGAACATGTTGTGTAAATTTTCAGATTTTAATATGAATTTTTCAAGTTGTAATGCCTCCTAACGAAGATAAATCATTCTTGAAGAAGTAAAATTGAAAATAAGAACAATTTGAAATGTGATATTTGCAACTTGAAATGTGAGATATAAAAAGATATTTGCAACATAGAAGAAGAAGAAAGATAGGACTTATAGATACACATACATACTTACATATATATTTACAAATATTGAAGTAAAAAAAAAGTAGGTTGTTGGAAAATGGGAGGGCATTAAAGTCTTTCAATTATATTTTTTGGACCTGATTGTATTTTTTTTGATTGAGTGGACCCATTAGTACTATAGAGTGGTGAAATGGACCCATTACAAAAAAATACATCTTAATTAATTGTTTTTTATTTTCATTAAATTCCAATTTTCGTTTAAAATTTCTAATTCGCACCGTTAATCTTGTTCTCTCACGAAATGGAAAAGGAAAATAAAATCATCACATGCGGGCGGGTTCTTTTTTCTTTTAGAGAGCTATCTTATTCTTAGGGGAATAAGAAATATTGAGAATGTAGTCAAGCTTCAATTTCTTTCTCCATGATTTGCGGCGGATTATTCTTTTGATTTAGTTCACTCTTTAATTAAACTTAGCCCCCCTTGGTCGTCGGAGGTAATAGAAGGGGGCTATGAGATCATCCTTGTTAATATTGTTTGACTATTTTTATCCATGCATAATGGAAATAAAAATAAATTATTGATTACCGTACTTACTCAACTCTTCTAAAATGATATTCATTATTATATTCAAACTAAACAATAACAATGTTATTCATAAATATTGATTATTCCCTCAATGATACTCATTACTATTATCATTCTCAAGTTATACCAAACAGAGTTTTATATGTTAATTGCATAATTAATCCTTTTCATACGTTTTTCCATCAGTCGAATAGTCACGCGTGTATATATAGTTGAGTTAATCTCTATTTAGTAATACCATTACATTTATGAATTAATATCACACACATTTTTTATATATTATATATGTAAAATATTATGGTTTTAATTTGTAAAGATAATGATATTATTGAATGAATGTAATGATACTGTTGGGGAATAAGTTGCACGGATCTATTCGGGATAAATATTTAAATACAAATTTAATTCTTATAATTATTACTAGCATGAATTAATCCTATATTAATTCAAATAATAATCCAACAACAAATCATGCATATAATCAATTCACGTAAATCCTATGACTAATAATATTGCCCAAGATAAAAAGTATTGAATCTCGTTGATTCTCTACCCATGATAAGTCAAAGCAATAGTTACCAACCACACGTGATCCTATTTAAGGAACAAAGATTAGAAATAACGAACCACTGAGGTCTAATTCTTCCTTGTTCAGTTCTTAAGAATTTGTCCTCCTGTAGGTCCTATTCAGTGCATCAGTCATGCACTAGTGTAATCTCTTGGTCAAGACAAGCCAATCTGAGCCTTACACTTCAACCTTTCACGATGGATTGTTCATTTCCATCTAGGTCGTGAATGGTGTACGTTACAAGGGAATGTTAATTTAATCTTCTGTGATCTGGTATCACTAAATTAACTACAATGTAACACGTACTATTTATTGAACAATTATGCTGTAAATATATGTAACATTCTATGATATTTAAAGCATCAGTGATAAACAATTTATTTCAGTAAATAAGTCCGAAATTCAGTTTTGATTATACAAAGTAAAAGCATACTTTCCAGTATAATCCCAACAATCTCCCACTTATACTCAAAGTCTGCTTTTAAGTATACTACAACATGTCTCGTGTAGTTCCTAATACGTGACGTCTAATGTCACCTACACGAACCTAATAATTTCTCCCACTTATACTTAAAGCAGATTGACAACGGTCTTGACACCCATTCCTTCCACATGTCTCTCTAATGTATTCAGAGGCAGACCCTTTGTGAATGGATCTGCTAGGTTGTCTTCAGACGCTATCTTTGCCACCTCTATATCTCATCTCTTAACGATATCTCGTATAAGATGGTATTTCCTTTCAATGTGTTTGCTGGCCTTGTGGGCTCTTGGTTCCCTTGAATTTTCAACTGCTCCGGCATTGTTACAATAAACAGTGATTCTGCTGGGTAAATTCGGAACTACATTCAAGTCCACTAGGAATTTCTTGAGCCAAACCGCTTCTTTTGGTGCCTCGCAAGCAGCTACATATTCGGCTTCCATGGTAGAATCTGCGATGCATTTCTGCTTGACGCTTCTCCATGTCATGGCTCCTCCCCCATGCAAAACACACTACCGGAGGTAGATTTTCTGGAGTCTATGTCTGATTGGAAATCCGAGTCCGTGTAGCCGATGGGGATTAGACTATCTGACTGATAAATTAACATTCTATCCCGAGCTCTTTTCAGATGCTTCAGAATGTTTTTAACTGCCGTCCAATGTTCTTTCCCCGGGTTACTTTGATATCTTGCCACCATGCCAACGGCAAAGCATATATCCGATCTCGTACACAACATTGCATACATGAGGCTTCCGACAGCCGAAGCATATGGAATGCCTCTCATGTCATCTATCTCCTTTTGCGTCTTAGGGCACATTTTCTTGGATAGTTGGATTCCATGTCTGAAAGGTACGAAACCTTTCTTGGAATCCTGCATGCTGAATCGTTTCAAGACAGTGTCTATGTATGAAGCTTGCGACAAGCCTATCATCCTTTTCTTGCGATCTCGAGTGATCTTGATCCCAAGGATGTGTGCGGCTTCCCCTAAGTCCTTCATATCAAACTGTTTTGAAAGCCATGCCCTTACGTCTGATAACACCTTTACATCATTCCCGATGATCAGAATGTCGTCAATGTATAGTACTAAGAATACCTATGCAGTTCCGACACGCTTTTTGTACACACAACTTTCGAACTCATTTTGATCAAACCCATATGACTTTATAACATGATCAAAACATTGGTTCCAAGCTCTGGATGCCTGTTTGAGTCCGTAAATGGACTTCATGAGCTTACAAACTAGGTGTTCTTGGCCTTTTTCAATGAAGCCTTGGGGTTGTTGCATATAGATCTCTTCATCAAGACTTCCGTTAAGGAAAGCTATCTTGACATCCATTTGCCAGATTTCAAAGTCGAGATGCACACAATCGATAAGAGAATTCGGATGGACTTGAGCATGGCTACGGGCGAAAAAGTTTCCTCATAATCGATCCCTTCTTTCTGAGTATAACCTTTCGCCACGAGTCTTGCCTTGAAGGTTTCCACCTTTCCGTCCGGTCCTCTTTTTCTCTTATACACCCACTTGCAACCAAGGGTTTGACCCCATTAAGTGGTTCGACTAGCTCCCACACTCTATTATGATTCATAGAACCCATTTCGGATTTCATTGCTGTTTGCCAAGAATCTGCATCCTTGTCTTGGATTGCCTCGTCATATGTCCATGGGTCTGATCCATCTTGTCCGGGAATCAAGTCCGAGGACTCTCCTATTCCCATGAATCTCTCGGGCTGTTTCACAACCCTCCCACTACCACGAGGTTCCGGTTGTGTAAGTGTGTCGTTTGGTATGTCATCTTGTACAGTTGGCATTGAGGTTAGCCCCCTTAGCTCATTTAAGGTAATCTCACTTCTGGGTCTTCTTTCGTACATATAGTCTTCTTCCAAAAATCTAAAGTGGGTGCTTATAACCACCTTTTGATCTTCGGGACCATAGAACATACACCCTTTTGTTCCCTCGGGGTATCCCACAAACAACCTTAATTCTGATAGAGGATCCAATTTACCGGCTTCCTTGTCAAACACGTAGGCCGGACACCCCTAAATCCTCATGTGTCTCAAACTGGGCTGGCGCCCGGTCCACAATTCTTTGGGAGTTTTGGGAACCGATTTGGATGGCACCAAGTTCAGAATGTAGGCTGCTGTTTCCAAGGCATGACCCCAGAACGACTTGGGAAGATCCGCATAACTCATCATAGATCTAACCATTTCCAAAAGAGTTCTGTTTCTTCGCTCTGCAACCCCATTTTGTTGAGGGGTTCCGGGTGCAGTTAGCTGGGATGCAATCCCTTCATCAGATAAGTAGTTCAAAAACTCATCGCTGAGGTATTCGCCTCCACGATCGGATCGTAGAGACTTGATACGTTTTTCCCTATGATTCTCTGCTTGAGCCTTAAATTCTTTGAATTTCTCAAATGTCTCAGATTTATGCTTCATAAGGAAAATATAACCGTACCTTGAGTAGTCATCAATAAAAGTGACGAAAAACTCATAACCTTCCCTTGCTTTGGTTGACATTGGACCTCATACGTCTGTGTGAACGATTTCTAACACTTCTTTGGCTCTATTCCCCTTGGCTCCGAATGCCCTCTTGGTCATTTTACCCTCCAAACATGATCCACAGGTTGGAATTGGTTCAACTTGGAGATACTCCAGTGAACCTGCTTCTACCAACCTTTGGATCCTCTTGGATTAATATGTCCCAATCTTAGATGCCATAGGAGTGTCTCGTTCACGTTTTCTTTTATCGGAAACAATTGATGTGTTATAGGATGCATTTCGTGAGTGGTGTGCACAGTTAATTGTATAGAGATTTTCCATCAATGTCCCGTAACAGATACACTCATCATTTTAAGAAATGATTTCATTCTTATTAGAAGAAATTAAGTGTCTATTAACATAAATTTTAGAAACTGAAAGTGAATTCTTTTTAAAACTGGGAACATAAAGAACATCTCTTAAAATTAGAACTCTGTCTTCAAAAGACAGGTGCACTTCTCCCACTGCTTCAGCTGCCACTCTCGTAGCATCGCCCAGTGTGATGAGGATCTCACTGCCACTAAGTTGTCGGATCAGTTTGAACTCATGAAGTAAACATGATTAGTGGATCCCGTATCAACTACCCACGAATGAGAAGTATACGCCGCTAAACAAGTTTCAACAATTAGTGCGTGAGAATTACCTTTCTTTACGGCCCTTTTGGGGTTGGAACAGGCAAACCTCCATTGTCCTCTTTCACCGCAGCTTAAGCACTTCCTCTTTGGATTTTCCTTGACACCACCAGCATTCATCATCTTATCATTGCCCTTGGCAATAGTTGAGTCTGATTTCTTATGGCCTTTGGTCACCTTCTTCTTCTTGCCATCCCTTGGCCTAGAAGATGAAAACGGACCACTTGCCGTCAAAGCTTGAGTTTGGTGCCCTATCAACATCTCTGCCGAGACCAAAGCTTGCAACAAATTAGCTAGCGAGGCAAAATTGCTTAGAAACTTTTGGGCAGAGAGTGAAATACCAAATTCATCTGAGTCTCCAGATTATAATCTGCACTCAGAAACTCAAGTTTGTTCAGATGGGCCATCAATTTTGAGGACGTAATCCCTTACGGGTTTGTCCTCCACCATTTTCAACGACGACATCTCTCGCAAGGTGATCTGACGAGTCTCGCATTTTTGACTCGTCAGTTGGCTCATCTGATTTTGGTGTGTCAAGAATCCACTTGTGCTTTTGTGCAGTTAGGACAATTTTAATTTTTCATTTCCAATCAATATAGTTTCAATACATATTGTATTGACTTTAAGTATATTAACAGTGGATTAAAAGGTAACGACATGCTGAACTGAAATAAATAATAATATGCATAAGCATAAATATATCACAAGGTTCGATCACATGCATCATATTAAAATCTCAAAAAAAATATGAACATGCATCAGCCAACATCTCAAAACAGTTTAAATAAGCCACGTGGGGTGGGTCATTATTTAAACACATTTAAGCAGGTTACAAACAAGAACAGTTATTAAACCTTTAATATCCAGATTAATAGTTGGCTCCCACTTGACCAATATAAAATTGACAGGGACTTCGGGGAAGTATATGCATATCAATTTTATACCTAAGTAATAACCATGATTAAATACAGGATTATTATTTCGCTTTGAACAAGCCTCGTGGGGAGGGTCATCGTCGCCACTAGTAATAATCCACAATCATCCATTTGGAATTCATTCATGTGAAAGCTAACTTTTGACCGTCCCGTGGGGGTAATTTCTCCAAAAGAATTCACAAATAAATAAATCATGGAGGTCAAAATTAATTCAATTTTATTTTCCGAAATAAAATTGTCAATTAATTATTTAAACATACTTAGTAATTTTGAAGGTGAGATTTTTCATTGGGCAACTCTCATGCAAACACATTTAAACAAATTAAATAAAGCACAAGAAAACACAATAAATCAAGCAAAACGGAAAAATAAACATATTGGACACAAATTATCAAATTGTCATGGTTTGATTTTTCTTGGCTTGATTTTGAAGAAACGCCGTCTTGAATTTCTCCCATTCGATCGTCTTGAAAAGAACTCCGTCTCGAAACGCCACGCCAAGTAGCTTGCGTAACGGATGCACACCGCGATCCGCCGGATATAACGAATCATTCTCGGTAGCCTCGTACGCCTGGCACAAATACGATGCTTCGGCGGCCGGGCGCATCCCGCAGCCTTATCGCCACCAGCGCCCAGGCAGGCCTCGCCCGCGGACCTCTCGGCGTCCACGTCATGTATCGCCGTCGCTCGTCCATCCATCCGGAACGCTACGGCTTTGCGTCTTGCTATCTTACGTCCGTCTTTTGAACCTTGCGGCGAGGCCTCGGCCTGCGATCTCACGTCGTGCTGCGTGCGCCTCGCGTCATGAAGACGCCGCCCGCCCCACATGAATCTTATCCTTTAATTCTTCGTCTCCATCTCCGTTTTCGATCCGGTTACAATTTATTTACAAAAAATAAATAAACCTAGATCTAGACTAGTCTATTACATTGATCAAATCAAATAAATCCTAATCTACTGTGGATTTTTCTCCACGAGTCAAAAGCGAATCCGAATCGAATCAATTAAAACCACAATTTATATGCATGCATAAATAAACACATTAAATTCCATGACAATTGGATACCTGCAAAAAAGATCTAGCAATTCTACTATCCAATTTCAAATTTAATGAAAACGAATTAAATTACAATTTAAAAAATTCAGAGCCCGAAACCGAGGCTCTGATACCAGTTGTTGGGGAATAAGTTGCACAGATCTATTCGGGATAAATATTTAAATACAAATTTAATTATTATAATTATTACTAGCATGAATTAATCCTATATTAATTCAAATAATAATCCAACAACAAATCATGCATATAATCAATTCACATAAATCCTACGCATGCGGAATTTCTACGAGTTTACGTGAACATACCTCTTGGAACGACAATGGTCTTGTTGATTAGACACATCAAAAGAACTTCCCAAGTATTCCCTTAATCATTGCTCGACTATTCGGTGGTAGGATGCTTGCGAACAATTAACAAAAGGAAAATAAATTTTGTTGCACCACCTTTGTGGATTTACTAATTTTTCCAGCACATGAAATTGTACTTGGGAATGAAAGAATCATCCCCTATTTATAGAGGAGTGGTGGTCGAATTTTTAGGGCAGAAACAATGTGGGAAAATCTTTTCTTGATCTCCAAGAAATCTTGAATATATCTCCTATATTCTTTTTCCCATAATTATAATATTCCACAAAATCCCACCTCCTCTTTGTTATGGAATATTTTCAAAAAATAGGGGAAAGAATCCAAGATTTGGATCTTCTTGAATTTATGAGATATTCTTGTATTTCAAGAAATACATATCTTTCATAATATCTTTTCAAGAAAATCAAGAAAATCTTTCTTTCCCTTTTTTTCTCAAAATTTTCGAAAACTCTCTATGAATAACCAAGTGGGAGATTTCTTGAATTTAATGAGATAATCTTGTATTCCAAGAATACATATCTTCATTCCATAACAAAATTCAAAGAAAATCTTTTCTCCCTTTTAATCCATAATTTTCAATTTCATGGAAAATAAAAGCAACAATATTTATTTTATTTTAAACACCTTTTTTTAGGTTATTGGACTATATGTTTTGGGCTACTTAGGGGGCCTTTAGGAGAATTAAGATTGGACCTTCAAATGGATCTTGAATTATCAATATTGAGCCACAATATTATTCAAGCCCATAAATATTAATTAATCCCACTACATAATTAATATTGCACTATCCATCTTAACCCATATTACGACCAATATGGCTCCTTGTTATTATTTCCCGTGTTAAAGATTATCTAGCCCATTAATTAATTCAAGCCACTGAAATAACTTTCCATTAATTAATATCTTTTGTCCTTGGTTAAGGAACGGTTCAACATTATTATCCATACCGGAAACTAGTTCCACTTGCAAGGTTTGGTATGATAAATCTCATGAACCTCCCAAGGGGGCAAATCGAACAAGCGTACTTGCACACGATTCTCCGTATTAAATCTTAGCAATCACATGTGACTAATAATATTGCCCAAGATAAAAAGTATTGAATCTCGTTGATTCTCTACCCATGATAAGTCAAAGCAATAGTTACCAACCACACGTGAGAAATAACGAACCACTGAGGTCTAATTCTTCTTTGTTCAGTTCTGAAGAATTTATCCTCCTGTAGGTCCTATTCAGTGCATCAGTCATGCACTAGTGTAATCTCTTGGTCAAGACAAACCAATCTGAGCCTTACACTTCAACCTTTCACGATGGATTGTTCATTTCCATCTAGGTCGTGAATGGTGTACTTTTAGTTACAAGGGAATGTTAATTTAATCTTCTGTGATCTGGTATCACTAAATTAACTACAATGTAACACGTACTATTTATTGAACAGTTATGCAGTAAATATATGTAACATTCAATGATATTTAAAGCATCAGTGATAAACAATTTATTTCAGTAAATAAGTCCGAAATTCAGTTTTGATTATACAAAGTAAAAGCATACTTTCTAGTATAATCCCAACAATCTCCTACTTATACTCAAAGTCTGGTTTTAAGTATACTACAACATGTCTCGTGTAGTTCTTAATACGTGACATCTAATGTCACCTACACGAACCTAATAATTTCTCCCACTTATACTCAAAGCAGATTGACAACGGTCTTGACACCCATTCCTTCCACATATCTCTCGAATGTATTCAGAGGCAGACCCTTTGTGAATGGATCTGCTAGGTTGTCTTCAGACGCTATCTTTGCCACCTTTATATCTCATCTCTTAACGATATCTCGTATAAGATAGTATTTCCTTTCAATGTGTTTGTTGGCCTTGTGGGCTCTTGGTTCCTTTGAATTTGCAAACCGCTCAAGATTGTCACAATAAATGTGATTCTCACTGGGCAAATTCGAACTACATTCAAGTCCACTAGGAAGTTCTTGAGCCAAACCGCTTTTTTGGTGCCTCGCGTTTTACATATTCAAATTCCATGGTAGAATCTGCGATGCATTTTTGACGCTTCTCCATGTCATGGCTCCCCCCATGCAAAACACACTAACGGAGGTAGATTTTCCGAGTCTATGTCCGATTGGAACCGAGTCCGTGGTAGCCGATGGGGATTAGACTATCCGACTGATAAATTAACATTCTATCCCGAGTTCTTTTCAGATGCTTTAGAATATTTTTAACTGTCGTCCAATGTTCTTTCCCCGAGTTACTTTGATATCTTGCCACCATGCCAACGACAAAGCAGATATCTGGTCTCGCATACATACGATTGCATACATGAGGGCTTTAAACAACCCGAAGCATATGGAATGCCTCTCATGTCATCTATCTCCTTTTTTGCCTTAGGGCACATTTTTTGGATAGATGGATTCCATGTCTGAAAGGTACGAAGCCTTTCTTGGAATCACCGCGATTGTCGTTCAAGACGATATCTATGTATGAAGCTTGCGACAAGCCTATCATTCTTTTCTTGCGATCTCGAGTGATCTTGATCCCAAGGATGTGTGCGGCTTCCCCTAAGTCCTTCATATCAAACTGTTTTGAAAGCCATGCCCTTACATTTGATAACACCTTTACATCGATCCCGATGATCGTAATGTCGCTCACGATAGTACTAAGAATACCAATGCAGCTCCGACACGCTTTTTTTTACACACACAACTTTTGAACTCGTTTTTGATCAAACCCATAAGACTTTATAACATGATCAAAACATTGGTTCCAAGCTCGATGCTGTTTGAGTCCCAGAATGGACTTCATGAGCTTACAAACTAGGTGTTCTTGGCCTTTTTCAATGAAGCCTTGGGTTGTTGCATATAGATCTCTTCATCAAGACTTTCATTAAGGAAAGCTGTCTTGACATCCATTTGCCAAATTTCAAAGTCGAGATGCACACAATCGATAAGAGAATTCGGATGGACTTGAGCATGGCTACGGGCGAAAAACTTTCCTCATAATCGATCCCTTCTTTCTGAGTATAACCTTTCGCCACGAGTCTTGCCTTGAAGGTTTCCACATTCCATTTCGGTCCTCTTTTTCTCTTATACACCCACTTGCAACCAATGGGTTTGACCACATTAAGTGGTTCGACTAGCTCCCACACTCTGTTATGATTCATAGAACCCATTTCGGCTTTCATTGCTGTTTGCCAAGAATCTGCATCCTTGTCTTGGATTGCCTCGTCATATGTCCATGGGTCCGATTCGCCTTTGTCCGAATCAAGTCCGAGGACTCTCCTATTCCCATGAATCTCTCGGGTTGTTTCACAACCCTCCCACTACTGACGAGGTTCCTATGTGTAAGTCGTCGTTTGGTATGTCATCTTGTACAGTTGGCATTGAGGTTAGCCCCCTTAGCTCATTTAAGGTAATCTCACTTCTGGGTCTTCTTTCGTTCATATAGTCTTCTTCCAAAAAATCTAAAGTGGGTGCTTATAACCACCTTTTGATCTTCGGGACCATAGAACATACACCCTTTTGTTCCCTCGGGGTATCCCACAGACAACCTTAATTCTCGACGAGGATCCAATTTACCACTTCCTTGTCAAACACGTGGGCGGACACCCCAAATCCTCATGTGTGTCTCAAACCGGCTTGCCTTCGTCCATAATTCTTTGGGAGTTTTGGGAACCGATTTGGATGGCACCAAGTTCAGAATGTAGGCTGCTGTTTCCAAGGCATGACCCCAGAACGACTTGGGAAGATCCGCATAATTCATCATAGATCTAACCATTTCCAAAAGAGTTCTGTTTCTTCGCTCTGCAACCCCGTTTTGTTGAGGGGTTCCGGGTGCAGTTAGCTGGGATGCAATCCCTTCATCAGATATGTAGTTCAAAAACTCATCGCTGAGGTATTTGCCTCCACGATCGGATCGTAGAGACTTGATACGTTTTTCCCTATGATTCTTTGCTTGAGCCTTAAATTCTTTGAATTTCTCAAAGGTCTCAGATTTATGCTTCATTAGAAAAATATAACCGTACCTTGAGTAGTCATCAATAAAAGTGACGAAAAACTCATAACCTCCCCTTGCTTTGGTTGACATTGGACCACATACGTCTGTGTGAACGATTTCTAACACTTCTTTGGCTCTATTCCCCTTGGCTCCGAATGCCCTCTTGGTCATTTTACCCTCCAAACATGATTCACAGGTTGAAATTGGTTCAACTTGGAGAGACTCCAGTGAACCTGCTTCTACCAACCTTTGGATCCTCTTTGGATTAATATGTCCCAATCTTAGATGCCATAGGAGTGTCTCGTTCACGTTTTCTTTTATCGGAAACAGTTGATGTGTTATAGGATGCATTTCGTGAGTGGTGTGCACAGTTAATTGTATAGAGATTTTCCATCAATGTCCCGTAACAGATACACTCATCATTTTAAGAAATGATTTCATTCTTATTAGAAGAAATTAAGTGTCTATTAACAAAAAATTTAGAAACTGAAAGTGAATTCTTTCTAAAACTGGGAACATAAAGAACATCTCTTAAAATTAGAACTCTGTCTTCAAAAGACAGGTGCACTTCTCCCACTGCTTCAGCTGCTACTCTCGTAGCATCGGTAAGTGTGATGAGGATCTCACTGCCACTAAGTTATCGGATCAGTTTGAACTCGTGAAGTAAACATGATTAGTAGATCCCATATCAAGTACCCACGAATGAGAAGTATACGCCGCTAAACAAGTTTCAACAATTAGTGCGTGAGAATTACCTTTCTTTCCGGCCCTTTTGGGGTTGGAACAGGCAAACCTCCATTGTCCTCTTTCACCGCAGCTTAAGCACTTACTCTTTGGATTTTCCTTGACACCACCATCATTCGTCATCTTATCATTGCCCTTGGCAATAGTTGAGTCTGATTACTTATGGCCTTTGGTCACCTTCTTCTTCTTGCCATCCCTTGGCCTAGAAGATGAAAACGGACCACTTGCCGTCAAAGCTTGAGTTTGGTGCCCTATCAACATCTCTGCCGAGACCAAAGCTTGCAACAAATTAGCTAGAGAGGCAAAATTGCTTAGAAACTTTTAGGCAGAGAGTGAAATACCAAATTCATCTGAGTCTCCAGATTATAATCTGCACTCAGAACCTCAAGTTTGTTCAGATATGCCATCAATTTTGAGGAAGTAATCCCTTACGCGTTTGTCCTCCACCATTTTCAGCGACGACATCTCTCGCAAGGTGATCTGACGAGTCTCGCATTTTTGACTCGTCAGTTGGCTCATCTGATTTTGGTGTGTCAAGAATCCACTTGTGCTTTTGTGTAGTTAGGACAATTTTAATTTTTCGTTTCCAATCAATATAGTTTCCATACATATTGTATTGACTTTAAGTATATTAACAGTGGATTAAAAGGTAACGACATGCTGAACTTAAATAAATAATAATATGCATAAGCATAAATATATCACAAGGTTCGATCACATGCATCATATTTAAATCTCAAAAAAAATATGAACATGCATCAGCCAACATCTCAAAACAGTTTAAATAAGCCACGTGGGGTGGGTCATTATTTAAACACATTTAAGCAGGTTACAAACAAGAACAGTTATTAAACATTTAATATCCAGATTAATAGTTGGCTCCCACTTGACCAATATAAAATTGACAGGGACGTCGGGGAAGTATATGCATATCAATTTTATACCTAAGTAATAACCATGATTAAATACAGGATTATTATTTCACTTTGAACGAGCCTCGTGGGGAGGGTCATCGTCGCCACTAGTAATAATCCACAATCATCCATTTGGAATTCATTCATGTGAAAGCTAACTTTTGACCGTCCCGTGGGGAGAATTTCTCCAAAAGAATTCACAAATAAATAAATCATGGAGGTCAAAAATTAATTCAATTTTATTTTCCTAATAAAATTGTCAATTAATTATTTAAACATACTTAGTAATTTTGAAGGTGAGATTTTTCATTTAAGCAACTCTCATGCAAACACATTTAAACAAATTAAATAAAGCACAAGAAAACACAATAAATTAAGCAAAACGGAAAAATAAACATATTGGGCATAAATTATCCAATTGTCATGGTTTGATTTTTCTTGGCTTGATTTTGAAGAAACGCCGTCTTGAATTTCTCCCACTCGATCTTCTCGAAAAGAACTCGTCTCGAACGCCACGCTAAGTTGCTTTTCAGTTTGGATGACGCCAAGATCCGGCCGTACCACTTACCCAATCGGCCCTGACCTCGGTGGCTCACTCCTTGGCCGTGCCTCGCCTACGCGCGTGCGGCGGCTCGAGGCGGCAACTCGGCCGCATCGCGCCTCCCGCCTTCGCCTCGCCTCGCCTCAGCGCCTCGAGTCCCCATCTTGCGCTTCGCCTCGTTAAATCCATCGACTTCACCGCCGTCGCCTTTCGCCCTATCGCCCGCCATCTCTGTGCGGCGACCTTCGTCTTGGCCCCTCGGCCTCGCGCCCCACGCCCGTCGTGCCTCTGCGTGCCTTCGCGTCGCGCGGCGCCACGCCGCTTCTGTTTCGATTACAGATCTTATCATTTTTATTCTTCGTCTCCACCTCCGTTTCGTCGGTTATAATTTATTTATAAAAAATAAATGAACCTAGATCTAGACTAGTCTATTACATTGATCAAATCAAACAAATCCTAATTTACTCGTGGATTTTCTCACGAGGCAAAATGAATCCGAACGAATCGAATTAAAAACCACAATTTATATGCATGCATAAATAAACACATTAAATTCCATGACAATTGGATACCTGCAAAAAAGATCTAGCAATTCTACTATCCAATTTCAAATTTAATGAAAACGAATTAAATTACAATTTAAAAAATTCAGAGCCCGAAACCGAGGCTCTGATACCAATTGTTGGGGAATAAGTTGCACAGATCTATTTGGGATAAATATTTAAATACAAATTTAATTCTTATAATTATTACTAGCATGAATTAATCCTATATTAATTCAAATAATAATCCAACAACAAATCATGCATATAATCAATTCACATAAATCCTACGCATGCAGAATTTCTACGAGTTTACGTGAACATACCTCTTGGAACGGCAATGGTCTTGTTTATTAGACACACCAAAGAACTTCCCAAGTATTCTCTTAATCCTTGCTCGACTATCCGGTGGTAGGATGCTTGCGAACAATTAACAAAAGGAAAATAAATTTTGTTGCACCACCTTTATGGATTTACTAATTTTTCCAGCACATGGAATTGTACTTGGGAATGAAAGAATCATCCCCTATTTATAGAGGAGTGGTGGTCGAATTTTTAGGGCAAAAACAATGTGGGAAAATCTTTTATTGATCTCCAAGAAATCTTGAATATATCTCCTATATTCTTTTTCCCATAATTATAATATTCCACAAAATCCCACCTCCTTTTTGTTATGGAATATTTTTGAAAAATAGGGGCAAGAATCCAAGATTTGGATCTTCTTGAATTTATGAGATATTCTTGTATTTCAAGAAATACATATCTTTCATAATATCTTTTCAAGAAAATCAAGAAAATCTTTTTTTCCCCTTTTTTCTCAAATTTTTTGAAAACTCTCTATGAATAACCAAGTGGGAGATTTCTTGAATTTAATGAGATAATCTTGTATTCCAAGAATACATATCTTCATTCCATAACAAAATTCAAAGAAAATCTTTCTCCCCTTTTAATCCATAATTTTCGAATTTCATGGAAAATAAGGCAACAATATTTATTTTATTTTAAACAACTTTTTCAGTTATTGGACTATATGTTGGGCTACTTAGGGGGCCTTTAGGAGAATTAAGATTGGACATTCCAATGGATCTTGAATTATCAATATTGATCCACAATATTATTCAAGCCCATAAATATTAATTAATCCCACTACATAATTAATATTGCACTATCCATCTTAACCCATATTACAGTCAATATGGATCCCGGTTATTATTTTCCGTGTTTAAGATTATCTAGCCCATTAATTAATTCAAGCCACTGAAATAGCTTTCCATTAATTAATATCTTTTGTCCTTGGTTAAGGAACTGTTCAACATTATTATCCTTACCTGAAACTAGTTCCACTTGCAAGATTTGGTATGATAAATCTCATGAACCTCCCAAGGGGGCAAATCGAACAAGCGTACTTGCACACGATTCTCCTTATTAAATCTTATCAATCACACGTGACCAATAATATTGCCCAAGATAAAAAGTATTGAATCTCGTTGATTCTCTACCCATGATAAGTCAAAGCAATAGTTACCAACCACACGTGATCCTATTTAAAAGAACGAAGATTAAAAATAACGAACCAATCGAGGTCTAATTCTTCCTTGTTCGATTCAAAGAATTTGTCCTCCCCAGGTCCTATTCAATTACATCACTCATGCACTAGTGTAATCTCTTGGTCAAGACAAGCCAATCTCGAGCCTTACACTTCAACCTTTCACGATGGATTGTTCATTTCCATCTAGGTCGTGAATGGTGTACTTTTTTTTATTACAAGGGAATGTTAATTTAATCTTCTGTGATCTGGTATCACTAAATTAACTACAATGTAACACGTACTATTTATTGAACAATTATGCAGTAAATATATGTAACATTCAATGATATTTAAAGCATCAATGATAAACAATTTATTTCAGTAAATAAGTCCGAAATTCAGTTTTGATTATACAAAGTAAAAGCATACTTTCCAATATAATCCCAACATATACTACTTAACAAATTCAGCTATTCATAAGAGAGAGAGAGAGAGCACGCACACACACACACACATATATATAACTTTGTATTTGGTCCAACGATCGACTAATTAGGGGGACCAGAACTCACCCTGCACATATAATTGATTATATCTCTTGTGTATCAATTGTATTGTGCAACTAATGCAAATTAGTATTATTATTTTTTTTGCAAATTAATTACGATCCCAATTTCATTATTCTCACTTTCCTTTTTAGGTTGTTCAATTTTATTATTCTTAATCCCCTTTTGGAAATAATATTATTCACAAACTTTATATTCATCCTTCAACCATCACTTAATTAACCAAATTGTCATTTACTTTAACGTTCAACTTTCTTGCCGAAACCATAACCAAGCATAAACAATATTCCATTTTTGAAGTAGCGATCATCCCCTGAGTAAGAATAATTGTTTTCATACATGATATTAGGAGTTTGTCATTTTCAGTGTATTCTTATTTACCCGGTCTTTTGTCGGAGTAGTTGTAATACTTTACATACAGTACTTGTAAGGGTGGTAGTACACCTTGTACTCTATTTTTTATTTAATAAAATTTTGTTGGCTATTAAAAAAAAATACTTTGGTCATATCTCATAATAACATCCAACTTATATGCTTTGTACATAAAAAATTAATATTTTTTAAAACTCGTGTCAAGAATAAACATATTTATTTTTTTAAAAGGAAATTAAGAAATGAGCATATTAAAATTGAACTGATGGAGTAAAATTTTTTAATGAAATAATTAATATGTGCATTAATTGATGACAATTGTTTTTTTTTTTGGTTGAATGTCACTTTGTGATATGAATTTATTTTAAGAGTAACATTGTTATCAGAGGCGGAACTATCATGAGTATTTTTATATATTTTATAGAAATAATTACTCCTAGGTCGATGCATAGGACCAAGAAGGTACAAGCATCTTTTAAAATTACTCATAGGTCCAAAATGAGAGGTAAAATACCTATAATGCCCCACACCCTCTCAACCCTACTAATAATTCATTTCTCCCACTTCTCTCACATCCGCCCCCAAATCTGCCGCTCCCTCCCTCCCCAAATCTCATACCCCACCTGCATACCCAAACTCTACCGCTCCCTCACCCCCCCACACAAAATCCATGAACCTACCGCCGCACCACAAATGCTCCGCCACTTGCAGACGACGGTGACGCGACAGAGACGAAGGCGACGCAGAGACGTCGCCGCAGAAGACGAATCAAAATCGCGTGACGGTGACCGGAGGTTGGTTCAATTTTTTGTGTCTGTGCGATTTTGTTTGGAATCTTTTGATTTGTGCGATTTTGTTGCGAAGGCTGAAGATGTGGATATGTACAGATCTTTGCGATTTTGTTTGAATTTCTGGATTTTGTTATTTTTTTAAATTCTAATTGGTATTTTTTTGTTCAGAGGTGTTCAGATTTTTTAAAAAAATTTGGATATGGGTTTTTGTGATTTTTTCTGAATCTTGGTTGAAGATCTGGAAATCTGTACAGATTTTTACGATTTTTGTGTGATTTTTTTCGAAAACCGAGAAGGTATATACTGTGTTTTTTTCTGAATTTTGTTTATAACTTTATGAAGTTTTGTTCTTGAATGTTTGTTGGGGTGTTTGCTGTATTTGATTTTCCATTTTCGGTGCTCTCCTCTTAACAGTTGGGCGGACGAAGAAGATGAGGTTCTCAGAATCCGATGGAGTAGTCGGAGGCCGACGAAGAAGATGAGTTGTGTAAAGATCTGGATATGTAAATTTTGCGTTTTTTAGAAGATTGAAGATCTGGATTGTTGATATAGAAGTTTTTTTTAAGATCCATTTATGAAGTTTATTAATTTTTTAGAGGTGAGGATTTGAAATTTTAGATGAACATGTTCATGTGATTTGATGAACATGTTGTGTAAATTTTCAGATTTTGATATGAATTTTTCAAGTTGTAATGCCTCCTTACGAAGATAAATCATTCTTGAAGAAGTAAAATTGAAAATAAGAACAATTTGAAATGTGATATTTGCAACTTGAAATGTGAGATATAAAAAGATATTTGCAACATAGAAGAAGAAGAAAGATAAGACGTATAGATACACATACATACTTACATATATATTTACAAATATTGAAGTAAAAAAAAAGTATTTTTGCAGATGGTGGTTGTTGGAAAATGGGAGGGCATTAAAGTCTTTCAATTATATTTTTTGGACCTGATAATATTTTTTTTGAATGAGTGGACCCATTAATACTATAGAGTGGTGAAATGGACCCATTACAAAAAAATACATCTTAATTAATTGTTTTTTATTTTCATTAAATTCCAATTTTCGTTTAAAATTTCTAATTCGCACCGTTAATCTTGTTCTCTCACGAAATGGAAAAGGAAAATAAAATCATCACATGCGGGCGGGTTCTTTTTTCTTTTAGAGAGCTATCTTATTCTTAGGGGAATAAGAAATATTGAGAATGTAGTCAAGCTTCAATTTCTTTCTCCATGATTTGCGGCGGATTATTCTTTTGATTTAGTTCACTCTTTAATTAAACTTAGCCCCCCTTGGTCGTAGGAGGTAATAGAAGGGGGCTATGAGATCATCCTTGTTAATATTGTTTGACTATTTTTATCCATGCATAATGGAAATAAAAATAAATTATTGATTACCGTACTTACTCAACTCTTCTAAAATGATATTCATTATTATATTCTAACTAAACAATAACAATGCTATTCATAAATATTGATTATTCCCTCAATGATACTCATTACTATTACCATTCTCAAGTTATACCAAATAGACTTTTATATGTTAATTGTATAATTAATCCTTTTCATACATTTTTCCATCAGTCGAATAGTCACGCGTGTATATATAGTTGAGTTAATCTCTATTTAGTAATACCATTACATTTATGAATTAATATCACACACATTTTTTATATATTATATATGTAAAATATTATGGTTTTAATTTGTAAAAATAATGATATTATTGAATGAATGTAATGATACTGTTGGGGAATAAGTTGCACGGATATATTCGGGATAAATATTTAAATACAAATTTAATTCTTATAATTATTACTAGCATGAATTAATCCTATATTAATTCAAATAATAATCCAACAACAAATCATGCATATAATCAATTCACGTAAATCCTACGCATGCGGAATTTCTACGAGTTTACGTGAACATACCTCTTGGAACGACAATGGTCTTGTTGATTAGACACATCAAAAGAACTTCCCAAGTATTCCCTTAATCATTGCTCGACTATCCGGTGGTAGGATGCTTGCGAACAATTAACAAAAGGAAAATAAATTTTGTTGCACCACCTTTGTGGATTTACTAATTTTTCCAGCACATGAAATTGTACTTGGGAATGAAAGAATCATCCCCTATTTATAGAGGAGTGGTGGTCGAATTTTTAGGGCAAAAACAATGTGGGAAAATCTTTTCTTGATCTCCAAGAAATCTTGAATATATCTCCTATATTCTTTTTCCCATAATTATAATATTCCACAAAATCCCACCTCCTCTTTGTTATGGAATATTTTCGAAAAATAGGGGCAAGAATCCAAGATTTGGATCTTCTTGAATTTATGAGATATTCTTGTATTTCAAGAAATACATATCTTTCATAATATCTTTTCAAGAAAATCAAGAAAATCTTTCTTTCCCCTTTTTTCTCAAAATTTTTGAAAACTCTCTATGAATAACCAAGTGGGAGATTTCTTGAATTTAATGAGATAATCTTGTATTCCAAGAATACATATCTTCATTCCATAACAAAATTCAAAGAAAATCTTTCTCCCCTTTTAATCCATAATTTTCGAATTTCATGGAAAATAAGGCAACAATATTTATTTTATTTTAAACAACTTTTTCAGTTATTGGACTATATGTTGGGCTACTTAGGGGGCCTTTAGGAGAATTAAGATTGGACATTCCAATGGATCTTGAATTATCAATATTGATCCACAATATTATTCAAGCCCATAAATATTAATTAATCCCACTACATAATTAATATTGCACTATCCATCTTAACCCATATTACAGTCAATATGGATCCCGGTTATTATTTTCCGTGTTTAAGATTATCTAGCCCATTAATTAATTCAAGCCACTGAAATAGCTTTCCATTAATTAATATCTTTTGTCCTTGGTTAAGGAACTGTTCAACATTATTATCCTTACCGGAAACTAGTTCCACTTGCAAGATTTGGTATGATAAATCTCATGAACCTCCCAAGGGGGCAAATCGAACAAGCGTACTTGCACACGATTCTCCTTATTAAATCTTATCAATCACACGTGACCAATAATATTGCCCAAGATAAAAAGTATTGAATCTCGTTGATTCTCTACCCATGATAAGTCAAAGCAATAGTTACCAACCACACGTGATCCTATTTAAGGAACGAAGATTAAGAAATAACGAACCACTGAGGTCTAATTCTTCCTTGTTCAGTTCTGAAGAATTTGTCCTCCTGTAGGTCCTATTCAGTGCATCAGTCATGCACTAGTGTAATCTCTTGGTCAAGACAAGCCAATCTGAGCCTTACACTTCAACCTTTCACGATGGATTGTTCATTTCCATCTAGGTCGTGAATGGTGTACTTTTAGTTACAAGGGAATGTTAATTTAATCTTCTGTGATCTGGTATCACTAAATTAACTACAATGTAACACGTACTATTTATTGAACAATTATGCAGTAAATATATGTAACATTCAATGATATTTAAAGCATCAATGATAAACAATTTATTTCAGTAAATAAGTCCGAAATTCAGTTTTGATTATACAAAGTAAAAGCATACTTTCCAATATAATCCCAACATATACTACTTAACAAATTCAGCTATTCATAAGAGAGAGAGAGAGAGCACGCACACACACACACACATATATATAACTTTGTATTTGGTCCAACGATCGACTAATTAGGGGGACCAGAACTCACCCTGCACATATAATTGATTATATCTCTTGTGTATCAATTGTATTGTGCAACTAATGCAAATTAGTATTATTATTTTTTTGCAAATTAATTACGATCCCAATTTCATTATTCTCACTTTCCTTTTTAGGTTGTTCAATTTTATTATTCTTAATCCCCTTTTGGAAATAATATTATTCACAAACTTTATATTCATCCTTCAACCATCACTTAATTAACCAAATTGTCATTTACTTTAACGTTCAACTTTCTTGCCGAAACCATAACCAAGCATAAACAATATTCCATTTTTGAAGTAGCGATCATCCCCTGAGTAAGAATAATTGTTTTCATACATGATATTAGGAGTTTGTCATTTTCAGTGTATTCTTATTTACCCGGTCTTTTGTCGGAGTAGTTGTAATACTTTACATACAGTACTTGTAAGGGTGGTAGTACACCTTGTACTCTATTTTTTATTTAATAAAATTTTGTTGGCTATTAAAAAAAAATACTTTGGTCATATCTCATAATAACATCCAACTTATATGCTTTGTACATAAAAAATTAATATTTTTTAAAACTCGTGTCAAGAATAAACATATTTATTTTTTTAAAAGGAAATTAAGAAATGAGCATATTAAAATTGAACTGATGGAGTAAAATTTTTTTAATGAAATAATTAATATGTGCATTAATTGATGACAATTGTTTTTTTTTTTGGTTGAATGTCACTTTGTGATATGAATTTATTTTAAGAGTAACATTGTTATCAGAGGCGGAACTATCATGAGTATTTTTATATATTTTATAGAAATAATTACTCCTAGGTCGATGCATAGGACCAAGAAGGTACAAGCATCTTTTAAAATTACTCATAGGTCCAAAATGAGAGGTAAAATACCTATAATGCCCCACACCCTCTCAACCCTACTAATAATTCATTTCTCCCACTTCTCTCACATCCGCCCCCAAATCTGCCGCTCCCTCCCTCCCCAAATCTCATACCCCACCTGCATACCCAAACTCTACCGCTCCCTCACCCCCCCACACAAAATCCATGAACCTACCGCCGCACCACAAATGCTCCGCCACTTGCAGACGACGGTGACGCGACAGAGACGAAGGCGACGCAGAGACGTCGCCGCAGAAGACGAATCAAAATCGCGTGACGGTGACCGGAGGTTGGTTCAATTTTTTGTGTCTGTGCGATTTTGTTTGGAATCTTTTGATTTGTGCGATTTTGTTGCGAAGGCTGAAGATGTGGATATGTACAGATCTTTGCGATTTTGTTTGAATTTCTGGATTTTGTTATTTTTTTAAATTCTAATTGGTGTTTTTTTGTTCAGAGGTGTTCAGATTTTTTTGAAAATTTTGGATATGGGTTTTTGTGATTTTTTCTGAATCTTGGTTGAAGATCTGGAAATCTGTACAAATTTTTGCGATTTTTGTGTGATTTTTTCGAAAACCGAGAAGGTATATACTGTGTTTTTTCTGAATTTTTTTAATAAGTTTATGAGGTTTTGTTCTTGAATGTTTGTTAGGGTGTTTGCTGTATTTGATTTTCCATTTTCGGTGCTCTCCTCTTAACAGTTGGGCGGACGAAGAAGATGAGGTTCTCAGAATCCGATGGAGTAGTCGGAGGCCGACGAAGAAGATGAGTTGTGTAAAGATCTGGATATGTAAATTTTGCGTTTTTTAGAAGATTGAAGATCTGGATTGTTGATATAGAAGTTTTTTTTAAGATCCATTTATGAAGTTTATTAATTTTTTAGAGGTGAGGATTTGAAATTTTAGATGAACATGTTCATGTGATTTGATGAACATGTTGTGTAAATTTTCAGATTTTGATATGAATTTTTCAAATTGTAAAGCCTCCTAACGAAGATAAATCATTCTTGAAGAAGTAAAATTGAAAATAAGAACAATTTGAAATGTGATATTTGCAACTTGAAATGTGAGATATAAAAAGATATTTGCAACATAGAAGAAGAAGAAAGATAAGACGTATAGATACACATACATACTTACATATATATTTACAAATATTGAAGTAAAAAAAAAGTATTTTTGCAGATGGTGGTTGTTGGAAAATGGGAGGGCATTAAAGTCTTTCAATTATATTTTTTGGACCTGATAATATTTTTTTTTAATGAGTGGACCCATTAATACTATAGAGTGGTGAAATGGACCCATTACAAAAAAATACATCTTAATTAATTGTTTTTTATTTTCATTAAATTCCAATTTTCGTTTAAAATTTCTAATTCGCACCGTTAATCTTGTTCTCTCACGAAATGGAAAAGGAAAATAAAATCATCACATCTTGGTGTTCTTTTTTTTTTTTAGAGAGCTATCTTATTCTTGGGGAATAAGAAATATTGAGAATGTAGTCAAGCTTCAATTTCTTTCTCCATGATTTGCGGCGGATTATTCTTTTGATTTAGTTCACTCTTTAATTAAACTTAGCCCCCTTGGTCGCTCGTGGAGGTAATAGAAGGGGGCTATGAGATCATCCTTCTTAATATTGTTTGACTATTTTTATCCATGCATAATGGAAATAAAAATAAATTATTGATTACCGTACTTACTCAACTCTTCTAAAATGATATTCATTATTATATTCTAACTAAACAATAACAATGCTATTCATAAATATTGATTATTCCCTCAATGATACTCATTACTATTATCATTCTCAAGTTATACCAAATAGACTTTTATATGTTAATTGTATAATTAATCCTTTTCATACATTTTTCCATCAGTCGAATAGTCACGCGTGTATATATAGTTGAGTTAATCTCTATTTAGTAATACCATTACATTTATGAATTAATATCACACACATTTTTTATATATTATATATGTAAAATATTATGGTTTTAATTTGTAAAAATAATGATATTATTGAATGAATGTAATGATACTGTTGGGGAATAAGTTGCACGGATATATTCGGGATAAATATTTAAATACAAATTTAATTCTTATAATTATTACTAGCATGAATTAATCCTATATTAATTCAAATAATAATCCAACAACAAATCATGCATATAATCAATTCACGTAAATCCTACGCATGCGGAATTTCTACGAGTTTACGTGAACATACCTCTTGGAACGACAATGGTCTTGTTGATTAGACACATCAAAAGAACTTCCCAAGTATTCCCTTAATCATTGCTCGACTATCCGGTGGTAGGATGCTTGCGAACAATTAACAAAAGGAAAATAAATTTTGTTGCACCACCTTTGTGGATTTACTAATTTTTCCAAAGACATGAAATTGTACTTGGGAATGAAAAGAATCATCCCTATTTATAGAGGAGTGGTGGTCAAATTTTTTAGGGCGTAAACAATGTGGGAAAAATCTTTTCTTGATCTCCAAGAAATCTTGAATATATCTCCTATATTCTTTTTCCCATAATTATAATATTCCACAAAATCCCACCTCCTCTTTGTTATGGAATATTTTCGAAAAATAGGGGCAAGAATCCAAGATTTGGATCTTCTTGAATTTATGAGATATTCTTGTATTTCAAGAAATACATATCTTTCATAATATCTTTTCAAGAAAATCAAGAAAATCTTTCTTTCCTTTTTTTCAAAAATTTTCGAAAACTCTCTATGAATAACCAAGTGGGAGATTTCTTGAATTTAATGAGATAATCTTGTATTCCAAGAATACATATCTTCATTCCATAACAAAATTCAAAAAAAAATCTTTTTCTCCCTTTTAATCCATAATTTTTCGAATTTCATGGAAAATAAAGCAACAATATTTATTTTATTTTAAACACCTTTTTTTTTGGTTATTGGACTATATGTTGGGCTACTTAGGGGGCCTTTAGGAGAATTAAGATTTGACCTTCCAATGGATCTTGAATTATCAATATTGAGCCACAATATTATTCAAACTCATAAATATTAATTAATCCCACTACATAATTAATATTGCACTATCCATCTTAACCCATATTACAGTCAATATGGCTCCCGATTATTATTTCCCGTGTTTAAGATTATCTAGCCCATTAATTAATTCGAGCCACTGAAATAGCTTTCCATTAATTAATATCTTTTGTCCTTGGTTAAGGAACGGTTCAACATTATTATCCATACCGGAAACTAGTTCCACTTGCAAGATTTGGTATGATAAATCTCATGAACCTCCCAAGGGGCAAATCGAACAAAGCGTGCTTACACGATTCTCCGTATTAAATCTTAGCAATCACATGTGACCAATAATATTGCCCAAGATAAAAAGTATTGAATCTCGTTGATTCTCTACTCATGATAAGTCAAAGCAATAGTTACCAACCACACGTGATCCTATTTAAGGAACGAAGATTAAGAAATAACGAACCACTGAGGTCTAATTCTTACTTGTTCAGTTCTGAAGAATTTTTCCTCCTGTAGGTCCTATTTAGTGCATCAGTCATGCATTAGTGTAATCTCTTGGTCAAGTCAAGCCAATCTGAGCCTTACACTTCAACCTTTCACGATGGATTGTTCATTTCCATCTAGGTCGTGAATGGTGTACTTTTAGTTACAAGGGAATGTTAATTTAATCTTCTGTGATCTGGTATCACTAAATTAACTACAATATAACACGAACTATTTATTGAATGATTATGCGAAGAAATATATGTAACATTCAATGATATTTAAAGCATCAGTGATAAATAATTTATTTCAGTAAAAAGTCCGAAATTCAGTTTTGATTATACAAAGTAAAAGCATACTTTCCAGTATAATCCCAACAATCTCCCACTTATACTCAAAGTTTGCTTTTAAGTATACTACAACATGTCTCGTGTAGTTCCTAATACATGACATCTAATGTCACCTACACGAACCTAATAATTTCTCCCACTTATACTCAAAGCAGATTGGCAACGGTCTTGACACCCATTCCTTCCACATGTCTCTCGAATGTATTCAGAGGCAGACCCTTTGTGAATAGATCTGCTAGGTTGTCTTCAGACGCTATCTTTGCCACCTCTATATCTTCTCTCTTAATGATATCTCGTATAAGATGGTATTTCCTTTCAATGTGTTTGCTGGCCTTGTGGGCTCTTGGTTCCCTTGAATTTGCAACTACTCCGGCATTGTCACAATAAATGCAATGATTCTGGGCCGCAAATTCGAACTACATTCAAGTCCACTAGGAAGTTCTTGAGCCAAACCGCTTTTTTTTGCCCTCAAGTTAGCCATACATATTCGGCTTCCATGGTAGAATCTGCGACGCGTTTCTGCTTGACGCTTCTCCATGTCATGGCTCCTCCACCCATGCAAAACACACTATCGGAGGTAGATTTTCTGGAGTCTATGTCTGACTGGAAATCCGAGTCCGTGTAGCCGATGGGGATTAGACTATCTGACTGATAAATTAAAATTCTATCCCGAGTTCTTTTTCGGATGCTTTAGAATGTTTTTAATCGCCATCCAATGTTCTTTTTCCTGTTACTTTTGATATCTTGCCACCATGCCAACGGCAAAGCGATATCCGGTCTGCATACACAAAGATTGCATACATGATGCTTCCGAAGCCAAAGCATATGGAATGCCTCTCATGTCATCTATCTCCTTTTTTTTAGCCTTTAGGGCACATTTTCTTGATAGATGGATTCCATGTCCGAAAGGTAAACCTTTCTTGGAATCTGCATCTTTCAATCGTTTCAAGACAAAGGTCTATGTATGAAGCTTGCGACAAACTATCATCATTTTCTTGCGATCTCGAGTGATCTTGATCCCAAGGATGTGTCCGGCTTCCCCTAAGTCCTTCATATCAAACTGTTTTGAAAGCCATGCCCTTACGTCTGATAACACCATTACATCGTTCCCGATGATCAAAATGTCATCTACGTATAGTACTAAGAATACCAATGCAGTTCCGACACGTTTTTTGTACACACAACTTTCGAACTCGTTTTGATCAAACCCATAAGACTTTATAACATGATCAAAACATTGGTTCCAAGCTCTGGATGCCTGTTTGAGTCCGTAAATGGACTTCATGAGCTTACAAACTAGGTGTTCTTGGCCTTTTTCAATGAAGCCTTGGGTTGTTGCATTTAGATCTCTTCATCAAGACTTCCGTTAAGGAAAGCTGTCTTGACATCCATTTGCCAAGTTTCAAAGTCGAGATGCACAACAATCTATAAGAGAATTCTGATGGACTTGAGCATGGCTACGGGCGAAAAAGTTTCCTCATAATCGATCCCTTCTTTCTGAGTATAACCTTTCGCAATGAGTCTTGCCTTGAAGGTTTCCACCTTCCCGTCCGGTCCTCTTTTTCCCTTATACACCCACTTGCAACCAATGGGTTTGACCCCATTAAGTGGTTCGACTAGCTCCCACACTCTGTTATGATTCATAGAACCCATTTTGGCTTTCATTGATGTTTGCCAAGAATCTGCATCCTTGTCTTGGATTGCCTCGTCATATGTCCATGAGTCTGATTTGTCTTGTCTGGGAACCAAGTCCGAGGACTCTCCTATTCCCATGAATCTCTAGGGCTATTTCACAACCCTCCCACTACGACGAGATTCCGGTTGTGTAAGTGTGTCGTTTGGTATGTTATCTTGTACAGTTGGCGTTGAGGTTAGCCCCCTTAGCTCATTTAAGGTAATCTCACTTCTGGGTCTTCTTTCGTTCATATAGTCTTCTTCCAAAAATCTAAAGTGGGTGCTTATAACCACCTTTTGATCTTCGGGACCATAGAACATACACCCTTTTGTTCCCTCGGGGTATCCCACAAACAACCTTAATTCTGATCGAGGATCCAATTTACCGGCTTCCTTGTCAAACACGTAGGCCGGACACCCCCAAATCCTCATGTGTCTCAAACTGGGCTTGTTCCCGGTCCACAATTCTTTGGGAGTTTTGGGAACCGATTTGGATGGTACCAAGTTCAGAATGTAGGCTGTTGTTTCCAAGGCATGACCCCAGAACGACTTGGGAAGATCCGCATAACTCATCATAGATCTAAACATTTCCAAAAGAGTTATGTTTCTTCGCTCTGCAACCCCATTTTGTTGAGGGGTTCCGGGTGCAGTTAGTTGGGATGCAATCCCTTCATCAGATAAGTAGTTCAAAAACTCATCGCTGAGGTATTCGCCTCCATGATCTGATAGTAGAGACTTGATACATTTTTCCCTATGATTCTCTGCTTGAGCCTTAAATTCTTTGAATTTCTCAAAAGTCTCAGATTTATGCTTCATAAGGAAAATATAACCGTACCTTGAGTAGTCATCAATAAAAGTGATGAAAAACTCATAACCTCCCCTTGCTTTGGTTGACATTGGACCACATACGTCCGTGTGAATGATTTCTAACACTTCTTTGGCTCTATTTCCATTGGCTCTGAATGCCCTCTTGGTCATTTTACCCTCCAAACATGATTCACGGGTTGGAATTTGTTCAACTTGGAGAGACTCCAGTGAACCTGCTTCTACCAACCTTTGGATCCTCTTTGGATTAATATGTCCCAATCTTAGATGCCATAGGAGTGTCTCGTTCACATTTTCTTTTATCGGAAACAGTTGATGTGTTATAGGATGCATTTCGTGAGTGGTGTGCACAATTAATTGTATAGAGATTTTCCATCAATGTCCCGTAACAGATACACTCATCATTTTAAGAAATGATTTCATTCTTATTAGAAGAAACTAAGTGTCTATTAACAGAATTTAGAAACTGGAAGTGAATTCTTTCTAAAACTGGGAACATAAAGAACATCTCTTAAAATTAGAACTCTGTCTTCAAAAGACAGGTGCACTTCTCCCACTGCTTCAGCTGCCACTCTCGTAGCATCGCCCAGTGTGATGAGGATCTCACTTCCACTAAGTTGTCGGATCAGTTTGAACTCGTGAAGTAAACATGATTAGTGGATCCCGTATCAACTACCCACGAATGAGAAGTATACGCCACTAAACAAGTTTCAACAATTAGTGCGTGATAATTACCTTTCTTTCCGGCCCTTTTGGGGTTGGAACAGACAAACCTCCATTGTCCTCTTTCACCGCAGCTTAAGCACTTCCTCTTTGGATTTTCCTTGACACCACCAGCATTAGTCATCTTATCATTGCCCTTGGCAATAGTTGAGTCTGATTGCTTATGGCCTTTGGTCACCTTCTTCTTCTTGTCATCCCTTGGCCTAGAAGATGAAAAAACGGACCACTTGCTTGCCGTCAAAGCTTGAGTTTGGTGCCCTATCAACATCTCTGCCGGAGACCAAAGCTTGCAACAAATTAGCCAAATGAGGCAAAATTACTCGAAACTTTTTGGGCAGAGAGAAATACCAAATTCATCCGAGTCTCCGTTATAATCTGCACTCGTAAACCTCAAGTTTGTTCGGATGGGCCATCAATTTTGAGGACGTAATCCCTTACGGGTTTGTCCTCCACCATTTTCAAATGACATCATCTCTCGCAAGGTGATCCGACGAGTCTCGCGTTTTTTTTCGTCGGTTAGCTCATCCGATTTTGGTGTGTCAAGAATCCACTTGTGCTTTTTTGCGATTAGGACAATTTTAATTTTTCGTTTCCAATCAATATAGTTTCCATACATATTGTATTGACTTTAAGTATATTAACAGTGGATTAAAAGGTAACGACATGCTGAACTGAAATAAATAATAATAAGCATAAGCATAAATATATCACAAGGTTCGATCACATGCATCATATTAAAATCTCAAAAAAAATATGAACATGCATCAGCCAATATCTCAAAACAGTTTAAATAAGCCACGTGGGGTGGGTCATTATTTAAACAATTTAAACAGTTACAAACAAGAACAGGTTATTAAACCTTTAATATCCAGATTAATAGTTGGCTCCCACTTGACCAATATAAAATTGACAGGACTTGAGAAGTATATGCATATCAATTTTATACCTAAGTAATAACCATGATTAAATACAGATTATTATTTAAACTTTGAACGAGCCTCGTAGGAGGGTCAAATCGCCACTAGTAATAATCCACAATCATCCATTTGGAATTCATTCATGTGAAAGCTAACTTTTGACCGTCTCGTGGGGGGAATTTCTCCAAAAATATTCACAAATAAATAAATCACGGAGGTCAAAATTAATTCAATTTTATTTTCGGAATAAAATTGTCAATTAATTATTTAAACATACTTAGTAATTTTGAAGGTGAAATTTTTCATTGGGCAACTCTCATGCAAACACATTTAAACAAATTAAATAAAGCACAAGAAAACACAATAAACCAAGCAAAACGAAAAAATAAACATATTGGGCACAAATTATCCAATTGTCATTGTTTGATTTTTCTTGTCTTGATTTTGAAGAAACGCCGTCTTGAATTTCTCCTACTCGATCGTCTCGAAAACAACTCTGTCTCGAAACGCCACGCTGGCAGTAGCTTGGCAAGGGATGCCCCGCCAAGATCCGCCGGCCACTTGGCTAAGTCACCCCTCGCCTGGAAGCGACGTGACAGATCCACATGCTGTTCTTCCCACGCTCGCCTCCACCCACCTGGCGTCCACGTCTTGGCCCAAATACAAATCCGCCCGTTAACCGCTCGCGGTGCGCGCGCTTATCGCCCTTTGTCAGCTCACAGGCGACCCCACCCGCGCTCGGCCTCGGCCTTCCCCACGCCCCACGCCCCATGCCTGCTGCGTGCGCTTTCGCGTCGCACGACGCCACGCCACCCACGCCTTGCTCGATCTTATCTTTAATTCTTCGTCTCGCTCGTTTCCGATCCGGTTACAATTTATTTACAAAAAATAAATAAACCTAGATCTAGACTAGTCTATTACATTGATCAAATCAAACAAATCCTAATCTACTCGTGGATTTTCTCACGAGGTAAAACGAATCCGAACGAATCGAATTAAAAACCACAATTTATATGCATGCATAAATAAACACATTAAATTCCATGACAATTGGATACCTGCAAAAAAGATCTAGCAATTCTACTATCCAATTTCAAATTTAATGAAAATGAATTAAATTACAATTTAAAAAATTGAGTCTAAACCGAGGCTCGATACGATTGATGGGGAATAAGTTGCACAGATCTATTCGGGATAAATATTTAAATACAAATTTAATTCTTATAATTATTACTAGCATGAATTAATCCTATATTAATTCAAATAATAATCCAACAACAAATCATGCATATAATCAATTCACATAAATCCTACGCATGCGGAATTTCTACGAGTTTACGTGAACATACCTTTTGGAACGACAATGGTCTTGTTGATTAGACACACCAAAAGAACTTCTCAAGTATTCCCTTAATCCTTGCTCGACTATCCGGTGGTAGGATGCTTGCAAATAATTAACAAAAGGAAAATAAATTTTGTTGCACCACCTTTGTGGATTTACTAATTTTTCCAGCACATGGAATTGTACTTGGGAATGAAAGATTCATCCCCTATTTATAGAGGAGTGGTGGTCGAATTTTTAGGGCAAAAACAATGTGGGAAAATCTTTTCTTGATCTCCAAGAAATCTTGAATATATCTCCTATATTCTTTTTCCCATAATTATAATATTCCACAAAATCCCACCTCCTCTTTGTTATGGAATATTTTTTTTTTGAAAAAATAGGGCAAGAATCCAAGATTTGGATCTTCTTGAATTTATGAGATATTCTTGTATTTCAAGAAATACATATCTTTCATAATATCTTTTCAAGAAAAATCTTTCTTTCCCTTTTTTTCAAAATTTTCAAAACTCTATGAATAACCAAGTGGGAGATTTCTTGAATTTAATGAGATAATCTTGTATTCCAAGAATACATATCTTCATTCCATAACAAAATTCAAAAAAATCTTTCTCCCCTTTTAATCCATAATTTTCGAATTTCATGGAAAAATAAGGCAACAATATTTATTTTATTTTAAACACATTTTTTCAGTTATTGGACTATATGTTGGGCTACTTAGGGGGCCTTTAGGAGAATTAAGATTGAACCTTCCAATGGATCTTGAATTATCAATATTGTGCCACAATATTATTCAAGCCCATAAATATTACTTAATCCCACTACATAATTAATATTGACTATCCATCTTAACCCATATTACAATCAATATGACTCTTGCTATTATTTCCGGTGTTTAAGATTATCTAGCCCATTAATTAATTCAAGCCATCAAAATAACTTTCCATTAATTAATATCTTTTGTCCTTGGTTAAGAACGGTTCAACATTATTATCCATACCTAAACTAGTTCCACTTGCAAGATTTGGTATGATAAATCTCATGAACCTCCCAAGGGGGCAAATCGAACAAAGTTTTTTGCATTACGATTCTCCGTATTAAATCTTAGCAATCACATGTGACCAATAATATTGCCCAAGATAAAAAGTATTGAATCTCGTTGATTCTCTACCCATGATAAGTCAAAGCAATAGTTACCAACCACACGTGATCCTATTTAAGGAACGAAGATTAAGAAATAACGAACCACTGAGGTCTAATTCTTCCTTGTTCAGTTCTGAAGAATTTGTTCTCCTGTAGGTCCTATTCAGTGCATCAGTCATGCACTAGTGTAATCTCTTTGTCAAGACAAGCCAATCTGAGCCTTACACTTCAACCTTTCACGATGGATTGTTCATTTCCATCTAGGTCGTGAATTGTGTACTTTTAGTTACAAGGGAATGTTAATTTAATCTTCTGTGATCTGGTATCACTAAATTAACTACAATGTAACACGTACTATTTATCGAACAGTTATGCAGTAAATATATGTAACATTCAATGATATTTAAAGCATCAGTGATAAACAATTTATTTCAGTAAATAAGTCCGAAATTCAGTTTTGATTATACAAAGTAAAAGCATAATTTTCAGTATAATCCCAACAGATACCACTTAACAAATTCAGCTATTCATAAGAGAGAGAGAGAGAGCACGCACACACACACACATATATATAACTTTGTATTTGGTCCAACGATCGACTAATTAGGGGGACCATAACTCACCCTGCACATATAATTGATTATATCTCTTGTGTATCAATTGTATTGTGCAACTAATGAAAATTAGTATTATTTTTTTTGCAAATTAATTACGATCTCCGTCCAATTTTATTATTCTCACTTTCCTTTTTAGGTTGTTCAATTTTATTATTCTTAATCCCCTTTTGGAAATAATATTATTCACAAACTTTATATTCATCCTTCAACCATCACTTATTTAACCAAATTGTCATTTACTTTAACGTTCAACTTTCTTGCCGAAACCATAACCTAGCATAAACAATATTCCATTTTTGAAGTAGCGTTCATCCCCTGAGTAAGAATAATTGTTTTCATACATGATATTAGGAGTTTGTCATTTTCAGTGTATTCTTATTTACCAGGTCTTTTGTCGGAGTCGTTGTAATACTTTACATACAATACATGTAAGGGTGGTAGTACATCTTGTACTTGTAAGGTGAGATATGATAGTCTTATCCCTCATTTATCTTATACTTCTAAAAAGTCACTTTATCATTTCAAATACTAATAAACAATCTGCTTGCTAAAACACGAGTCAAATAACGAATGAACAAACAATTTAAAACAGGACGGAGGGAGTATTAATTATCAATTATTTATAACAAATATAAATTCATATAGCTAGCTATTAATAACAATTATAAAAATATATCGCCATTATATTGTAGAATCTTTTTTTTTTTTAATGTCATTAGCAAAGACAATTATTACAGTTAAAACCTGGCACCGGTATTTATGCCTTTGCGTGGCGGCGCGTGTCTCTAAGGTGCGCGTATGAAGCGAAATGCGCATTTTAGCGGAAAGATGGATCACATTTCACACATTAGTCCCTCAATTATGAAAAATAAGCTCCATCCTCCCACCAACTTTTACTCTGATTTTATTATCCATCTATTTATAAATATGGAGTAAAATGCACAGAAATGTATATTAATGTAAATAGATGTAAACAGAGGATTGCTATAAATTTCACTGATACTCTTTCAATTATCCATTTATAATATTTAACACATTGACACAATATTTACTTATAATGTATTTTTATTGGAAAAGATGGCATTAATAGATTTTGCATTTGATAAAATCATTACGGTGGAAAAAGAAAATGCAAATTGAATAAAATATGATCAAGAATAGCGATTTGTGATAATTATTTTGAGTTTCTCATATAATTGTTCTCCAAAAAGATACTTTTATTTTGATCTCGTCCAACTGTTACCAGTTTTGTTAAAATTAGTTAGAAAATAAAAAGAACTATTAATGAGCATAGATAGATATAACTATGAACGCAGAAATCGGGGTAGTCGACTCTTAGGCGCACTCGGAGAACCCAATTTCATGATAATTGGTGGGTAAAATTGTTTTTGGCATTAGTCACGTTTAGACAGTCTAGGCGTGACCTAAATGGTTGAGTCAGCCTAAACAGATTGCTTAATTTTTTATTTTTGCTGGGTGAAACAACGTCGTTTCAACTATTAATAAAAAAAATCAATTTTTTTTTTAAACATGACTTGGATAACAACTTGGAAAAATTATTAATATGTACAATTTTTTTATGCAAATTACTAATAAGTACAAACGAGATAGCATATGCAATCAAAGTTGCACATGGAAGTGCAAATATACTTACATATGTACAATAATTTTGTATCTATTATTAAATTGCAATCCTAAAATTTATCTATCAGTAAATCTCCCCAACAACTTATACTACTTATTCCCTAATCTTTAATTCTTTACTATGTAGTCTAGGTTAAATTGTTAATTTGTTGTGTATTTTTACTTGCCATTTTTTTTCGAAACTATTTTTACTTGCCATTTCATTTATACTAATTTAAAGTTTATACATGTTTATTATTGCCCGTTGAATCACTGAATTATGCAGTTATATATATTTAAAAAAGTTAGCCAAATTTAAATTGTTATTAGTTGTTCTACTCATATTGATGAGACATTAAAAAAAAAAAAATCCGCTCTACTAGCAATTTCTGAGATACCCTTAATTATAATAGATAAAACTTGATCGGGTCTCACTTGCCGCCATGAAGTTGGCAGAATAGGAGAGTTCTTCGGCAAGATTGCCAAGTCTTTTAAATTCAGTCTTGTATTTTTAATGGCATTGCAACTATTCAAATTCAGTCTTGTATTTTCTTATGAATTATTGGAATTTGTTGTATTATTGACAAATGGACACTTATTTTGATTTAATCCACTTTGAATAGCTAGCTAGGTAGGGTCTCTCGAGCATTGCAAGTATACGCACGCATTATATTTTATATAGTGATTTTTTTACAAGGACTTCAAAGTATCACAACACCAAGCACATGGGCTTATTCAATATTATGTGGATCTTTTTGTTCTTTAGTATGTGCATTAATTGATGACAATTGTTTTTTTTTTGGTTGAATGTCACTTTGTGATATGAATTTATTTTAAGAGTAACATTGTTATCAGAGGCGGAACTATCATGAGTATTTTTATATATTTTATAGAAATAATTACTCTTCGATCCATGCATAAGACCAAGAATCTTACTTTGGTCCAAAGATCTTTTTAAAATTACTCATCGGTTCAAAATGAGAGGTAAAATACCTATAATGCCCCCCACCCTCTCAACCCTACTAATAACTCATTTCTCCCACTTCTCTCACATCCGCCCCCAAATCTGCCGCTCCCTCACCCCCCACCCCAATCCATGAACCTACCACCAACCACACACATGCTCGGCCACTTGCAGGGCAGCGACCTTGGCAGACGAAGATGAAGTTAGGATGAAAGGCGACGCAGAGACGTCGCCCGCAGAAGATCTAAAAAAATCGTGTGTCGGTGACCGGAGGTTGGTTCAATTTTTTGTGTCATTTTCCTAGATCTGTGCGATTTTGTTTGGAATCTTTTGATTTGTGCGATTTTGTTGCGAAGGCTGAAGATGTGGATATGTACAGATCTTTGCGATTTTGTTTGAATTTCTGGATTTTGTTATTTTTTTAAATTCTAATTGGTGTTTTTTTGTTCAGAGGTGTTCAGATTTTTTTGAAAATTTTGGATATGGGTTTTTGTGATTTTTTCTGAATCTTGGTTGAAGATCTGGAAATCTGTACAAATTTTTGCGATTTTTGTGTGATTTTTTCGAAAACCGAGAAGGTATATACTGTGTTTTTTCTGAATTTTTTTAATAAGTTTATGAGGTTTTGTTCTTGAATGTTTGTTAGGGTGTTTGCTGTATTTGATTTTCCATTTTTAGATTGCTCTCTTAACAAATATAGGCGGACGAAGAAGATGAGGTTCTCAGAATCCGATGGAGTAGTCGGAGGCCGACGAAGAAGATGAGTTGTGTAAAGATCTGGATATGTAAATTTTGCGTTTTTTAGAAGATTGAAGATCCGGATTGTTGATATAAGTTTTTTTTTTTAAGATCCATTTATGAAGTTTATTAATTTTTTAGAGGTGAGGATTTGAAATTTTAGATGAACATGTTCATGTGATTTGATGAACATGTTGTGTAAATTTTCAGATTTTGATATGAATTTTTCAAATTGTAATGCCTCCTAAAGAAGATAAATCATTCTTGAAGAAGTAAAATTGAAAATAAGAACAATTTGAAATGTGATATTTGCAACTTGAAATGTGAGATATAAAAAGATATTTGCAACATAGAAGAAGAAGAAAGATAGGACGTATAGATACACATACATACTTACATATATATTTACAAATATTGAAGTAAAAAAAAGGTATTTTTGCCGATGGTGGTTGTTGGAAAATGGGAGGGCATTAAAGTCTTTCAATTATATTTTTTGGACCTGATAGTATTTTTTTTGAATGAGTGGACCCATTAGTACTATATAGAGTGGTGAAATGGACCCATTACAAAAAAATACATCTTAATTAATTGTTTTTTATTTTCATTAAATTCCAATTTTCGTTTAAAATTTCTAATTCGCACCGTTAATCTTGTTCTCTCACGAAATGGAAAAGGAAAATAAAATCATCACATCTTGCGGCGGTTCTTTTTTTTTTTTAGAGAGCTATCTTATTCTTAGGGGAATAAGAAATATTGAGAATGTAGTCAAGCTTCAATTTCTTTCTCCATGATTCGCGGCGGATTATTCTTTTGATTTAGTTCACTCTTTAATTAAACTTAGCCCCCCTTGGTCGTCGGAGGTAATAGAAGGGGGCTATGAGATCATCCTTGTTAATATTGTTTGACAATTTTTATCCATGCATAATGGAAATAAAAATAAATTATTGATTACCGTACTTACTCAACTCTTCTAAAATGATATTCATTATCATATTCTAACTAAACAATAACAATGCTATTCATAAATATTGATTATTCCCTCAATGATACTCATTACTATTATCATTCTCAAGTTATACCAAACGGACTTTTATATGTTAATTGCATAATTAATCATTTTCATACATTTTTCCATCAGTCGAATAGTCACGCGTGTATATATAGTTGAGTTAATCTCTATTTAGTAATACCATTACATTTATGAATTAATATCACACACATTTTTTATATATTATATATGTAAAATATTATGATTTTAATTTGTAAAAATAATGATATTATTGAATGAATGTAATGATACTACTTAACAAATTCAGCTATTCATAAGAGAGAGAGAGCGCACGCGCACACACACACATATATATAACTTTGTATTTGGTTCAACGATCGACTAATTAGGGGGACCAAAACTCACCCTGCACATATAATTGATTATATCTCTTGTGTATCAACTGTATTGTGCAACTAATGCAAATTAGTATTATTTTTTTTGCAAATTAATTACGATCTCCGTCCAATTTCATTATTCTCACTTTCCTTTTTAGGTTGTTCAATTTTATTATTCTTAATCCCCTTTTGGAAATAATATTATTCACAAACTTTATATTCATCCTTCAACCATCACTTATTTAACCAAATTGTCATTTACTTTAACGTTCAACTTTCTTGCCGAAACCATAACCAAGCATAAACAATATTCCATTTTTGAAGTAGCGATCATCCCCTGAGTAAGAATAATTGTTTTCATACATGATATTAGGAGTTTGTCATTTTCAGTGTATTCTTATTTACCCGGTCTTTTGTCGGAGTCGTTGTAATACTTTACATACAGTACTTGTAAGGGTGGTAGTACACCTTGTACTCTATTTTTTATTTAATAAAATTTTGTTGGCTACTAAAAAAAAAAATACTTTGGTCATATCTCATAATAACCTCCAACTTATATGCTTTGTACATGTTGACAGTCAAATATTTTACGATTCTGATGTGGCTTGTTGAATTTGACCACCAAATAAATAATTAATCGAACAAGAACACTGCGGGAAGAACCGTAGTTCTTCCCTGAAATGTGGGTGTAGGTATATAAGTGGAATGAGGGAAACATTCCAGAGTTTTTTTACAATGAAAGGTGAGGTCCTTTATAAAGAGGACTAGCACGACAAATCATAAAGCATGACAAATCAATAAGCACGACAAATCACTAAGCACGACAAATCTCTTAAGCACGACAGATCACGTGGTCTCGGTGGGACCTGCTGATGTGTGATAATTAAATCTGGCGGCGTGTGATAAATCTGGTGATCTTGATGTGTGATAACTGGTGACAACAATAATAGCCCCCAAGGTCGGGTCAGGACGTTGTTCGAGCTCGATCTTGTTTCATGTCTCGACCAGTTTTATCTTTTGTTTAACTTCTGCATCATTGTTTGTTTGCCTCGAGCTTGCTTTCGGGCGCCAGATGAGATCTTGATCGTTGAGAATGAGCCCTGCGTAGGATCTTACCTTCGCTCGTCGATCTAGTCTGCAGGTCAGACTTCGAGGCGAGCCTGCCAGGCTTAGCCCTTCAAGCTCACTGTTTCCCATCGCAGTTTCATGCTCAGAGCCCCGTCGCAGTCTTTTTCTGTTAAGATTGGTTCAGACTGTGGAGCCCCATCAGACGAGTCTTTTCAGTGCTCGTGATTGGGAGCCCCACACGAAGCTCTTTTCAGGTTTCAGAGACTTCATTTTACGAAGTCTTTCTATCTTTTCAAATCGGCGAGCCTCCTCGTCTGAGTCTTTTCTCATGCTCATACTGGCGGTCGTCTGAAGTTCTTTTTTCTACTTTCGTGATTGAGGTGAAACCTCCTCAGACGAAGTCTTTTTCAGGTTTCAGATTGAGGGTGCCGTCAGACGAAGTCTTTTTTCTCAGGCTCGTGGAGCCCCAGAACCGATCATCTTTTTTCAGGCTCAGATTGCCGGAGGCCCATTTTACTTAGTCTTTTTCTATGCTCAGATTATGTGAGCTCATTGACGAAGCCTTTTTTTCGTCTGAGTCTTTTCGTGCCCCGTGCCGGGGAGTCTTTTTCTCACGTCTCTTTCTGTCTTTCGTGCCGAGGCCCCGTCGTCTGAGTCTTTTTCTATTTCGTACTTGGTGAGCCTCTCTGTCTGAGTCTTTTTTCACAGGCTTCTTTCTTGCCGAGGGCCCGTCGTCTGAGTCTTTTTCGTCTTTCGTGCTTGGGAGCCCGTCGTCTGAGTCTTTCTGTCTTTCGTCACTTCTAGGGAGCCCCATCATCTGAGTCTTTTGTGTGCTCGTGCCGAGGCCCCCGTCGTCTGGTCTTTCTCTGTCTTTCGTGAGAGCTAGATGTGATCTGCTCTTTCGGAATGAACATGTCTTGAGAGATGGCTCGTAAGTGAGAGTCGAATGGGATCTGCTCGGGATGAGCGAGGTCTTGAAGATGGCTGTAAAAGAGCTAGATGTGATCTGCTTTCGGAATGAGCGAGGTTTTGAAGATGGCTCATAAGAGAGAGCAGGATCTACTCCCGCCGGATGAGCGGGGTCCCTCGAAGATGGCTCGTAGAGAGCTAGATGTGATCCCGCGCTTCGAATGAGAGTGTTCGAGATGGCTCATCTGGAGAGAGCGGGATGGGATCCTCCGGGATGAGCAGTCTTGAGATGGCTCGTAGAGAGAGTCAGATGATCCCGCCGATGATAAAAGGTCGCCGAGACGGCTCGTGAGAGGCGAGATGGATCCCCGCCGGACGAAAGGGTCTTTGAGATGGCTCGTGAGAGAGAGAATGAGATCCTTTCCGCCGAATGAGCGGTGTCTTCGAGATGACTCGTCGAGAGAGTTCCTGGAGATATGGTGATGGAGCTAGGGGAGAGTTTATGCCGTCGTAGATCACTTACTGACGGCGGCCATGCGATTTTCTCCGTCGCATCGTCTTACTAGCTGTCGATTTATAGGAGTAAATTTATCGCCATCATCGACCACTTACGTAGAAAGGCGCTTTGACCTTTTTACCCCAGAGATAAATCGCCTCGATTGACGACCGTGGTCTTACAAGAGGGCCAAAGTCGGCGAATATCGATCGTTAATCGAGATAGAGGCTACCACCACGCCAAAATAAGGAGCCAAAATCGAGAAGGGTCGGTCGTCGCCAAAAAGTCGACGATCTCATCGCCGGAAGCCGGAGAATACTTCGCTTAAAACGGCAGATCGACATCGCCGAAGTCATGCGGAAAGTCGATGCCGAGAAGGGTGGCCGGTCGCCGCCGAAGGCCGACGATCTCATCACGAAGCGCAGAGAATACTTTGCTAAAACGGCGACCGACATCACCGAAGTTAGCGAAAACCGACGCCGGTAGCGCGGGCATTCGCCGCCGTGAAAGGCCAACGACTTATCACCGAGAAGGCGGAGAATACTTAAAACGCATTTGGACCGACATCGCCGAGATAGCGGAAAGTTCAAGTTTAGAATGCGGGCTGGTCGTCGCTTAAAGGCCGACGATCTCATCGCCGGTATGCCGGAGAATACTTCGCTAAAATGGCGAATCGACATCGTCGAGATAGCGGAAAGCCGACGCCGGTAGCGGGCTAAAATGTCGTATATCTTTGGGATTATCTTGAAAAGTATGCTTTTTACTTTGTATAATCGAAACCTAATTTTCGCACTTATTTATGAAATAAAATTATCACCGATGCTTTAAATATGATTGAATGTTACATATATTTCTTTGCATAACTCGCTCAATAATTAAATGACGTGTTACATTGTAGTTAATTTAGTGATACCGGATCACGAAGATTAAATTAATAGTCCGCTTGTAACTAAAAAGTCGCCATTCACGACCTAGATGGAAATGAACAACCCATCGTGAAAGGTTGAGTGTAAGGCTCGGATTGGTTTGTCTTGACCAAGAGATTACACTAGTGCATGACCGATCTTGTTGAATAGGACCTACAGAAGGATAAATTCTTCATAACTGAACGAGGAAGAATTAGACCTCAGTGGTTCGTTATTTCTTAACCTTCGTCCTTTAAATAGAATCACGTGGGATTGGTAACTATTGCTTTGACTTATCATGGGTAGCGAATCAGAGAGAGATTCAATACTTTTTATCTTGGGCAATATTATTAGTCACATGTGATTGCTAAGATTTAATACGAAGGATCGTGTGCAAACGCTTTGTTCGATTTGCCCTTCGGGAGGTTCATAAGTTTTATCATACCAAATCTTGCAAGTGGAATTAGTTTACGGTATGGATAATAATGTTGAACCGTTCCTTGACCAAGGACAAAAGATATTAATTAATGAAAAGCTATTTCAGTGGCTTGAATTAATTAATGGGCTAGATAATCTTAAACACGAGAAATAATGACCGGGAGCCATATTGACTGTAATATGGGTTAAGATGGATAGTGCAATATTAATTATATAGTGGAATTAATTAATATTTATGGGCTTGAATTATATTGTGGCTCAATATTAGATATTCAAGATCCATTAGAAGGTCAAATCTTAATTCTCCTAAAGGCCCCCTGAGTAGCCCAACAAATAGTCCAATAACTGAAAAAGGTGATTAAAATAAAATAAATACTGTTGCTTATTTTTCCTCTATTTTTTCGAAATTTATGGATAAAAAGAGGAGAAAGATTTTCTTTGAATTTTGTTATGGAATGAAGATATGTATTCTTGGAATACAAGATTATCTCATTAAATTCAAGAAATCTCTCACTTGGTTATTCATGAAGGAAATTTTGAAATTTTGGAAATATAGTGGGCAAGAAAGATTTTCTTGATTTTCTTGAAAAGATATTATGGGAGATATGTATTTCTTGAAATACAAGAATATCTCATAAATTCAAGAAGATCCAAATCTTGGAATCTTGCACTCTAAAATTTTCGAAAATATCCATAATTGAGGAGGTGGGATTTTTGTGAAATATTTTAATTATGGGAAAAAAATATATAGGAGATATATTCAAGATTTCTTGGTGACCAAGAAAAGTCTTTTTCCCACATTGATTTTTTCATTTGAAATTTCGACCACCCTCTCCTATAAATAGGGGATGATTAGTTCATTCCCAAGTCTGATTCCATGTCTTTGGAAAAATTAGCAAATTCACAAAAGGTGGTGCAAACAAAGTTTATTTTTTCCTTTTGTTAATTGTTCGATGTCATCCTTCCACCGGATAGTTGAGCAAGGCTTTGAGGGAATACTTGGGAAGTCCTTTTGGTTAGTCCATCCGACCAAAGTCACTTTGCCGTCCCGGAAGGTACGTTTACGTAAACTCAGAGATTCGCGTCGTGGGTTTTACGTTGCTTTTTATATGCATGATATGTTGTTGCAATTATTATTTGAATTAATATAGGATTAATTCATGCTAGTAATAATTAAAGAATTAATTTTGTATTTAAATATTCACCTAGAATAGATCTCGCAAATCATTCCCCAACAACTTGTATCGAGCCACGGTTTGACTCAATTTTTTAAATTGTAATTTAATTCGCGGACATTAAATTTGAAATTGGATAATGAGAACCCATAGATTCTGCTTTGCGGTATCCAATTGTCATGGATTTTAATGTGTTTATTTATGCATGATATAAACCGTGTTTTTAATTCTATTCGCTTCCGATTTGTTTTTGCCTCGTGAGAAAATTCACGAGTAGACTATGATTTGTTTGATTTGATCAATGTAATAGACTAGTCTAGATCCAGTTTATTTATTTTTGTAAATAAATTGTAACCGGATCGAGAACGGAAGAGATGCAAGAATTAAAGCCGAAATTCGTAAACAAGTAAGGCGGTCTTGGGCGCTACCGGGCACGCATGTCTTGTAGGCGAGGTCGGGTCGGCGAAATAAGGCGAGGAGCGCGATGTCAAGACGGGTGGACAAAAGGCGCTTAGGCGACGCGGACCGGCGGCGCTCCAGTCGAATGGACGGGCGGATACGCTGGTATCGCCGAGGTCGCGGGCGGCATGGAGCAGGCGAATACACATGGATGTAACGCAGATGCTGTTACTGCCGAATCGCCGCGTCTGCCGAGGCGTCTTAGAAATTAGGAGGAGGGCGGCTTTGCGCCTGGGCTTACGAGGGTCGCCGAGGTCGCCCCAGGCAAGTGGGCCCGGATCTTGGCGCGTCATCCCGATCAAGAAATTTGGCGTGGCATTTCGAGACCAAGTATTTTTTTCGAGACGAACTAGTGGGAGAAATTGAGACGTGTTTCTTCAAGATCAAGCCAAGAAAAAATCAAACCATGACAATTGGATAATTTGTGCCCAATATGTTTATTTTTCTCATTATGCTTGATTTATTTAGGCTTATCTTATGCTTTATTTAGTTTGTTTAAATGTGTTTTGCATGAGGGTTGCCAAATGGAAAAATCTCACCTTCAAAATTACTAAGTATGTTTAAATAATTAATTGACAATTTTATTCCTGATAATAAAATTGAATTAATTTCTGACCTCCATGATTTATTTATTTGTGAATTCTTTTGGAGAAATTCCAACCGGATTGGTCAAAAGATAGGTTTCACATGAATGAATTCCAAACGGATGATTGTGGGTTATTACTTAGTGGCGGCGATGACCTCCCAACGAGGCTCGATCAAAGCGAAATAATAATCTCAGATTTAATCATGGTTATTACTTAGGTATAAAATTGATATGCATATATTCTCCAAAGTCCCGTCGATTTTATATTGGTCAAGTGAGCCAACTATTAATCTGGATATTAAAGGTTTGTAATTGTTCTTGTTTGTAACTCGCTTGAATGTGTTTAAATAATGACCCACCCAACGTGGCTTATTTAAACTGTTTTTGAGATGTTAGGCGATGATGTTCATATTTTTTTGAGATTTTAATATGATGCATGTGATCGAACCTTGTGATATATTTGTGCTTTACGATGTTATTATTTATTTCGATTCATCATGTCGCAACTTTTTAATCCATTTGTTATATACACTCAAAGAACACCAATTAATCGGAGAAAACTATAACGTTTGGAAACGAAATATGAACTTTGTTCTACTGCGCAAAAAACATTATCGGATTCTTGATGCACCCAAGCCACGTAAGCTCTTGATGAATCAACCGATCTTGAAGACATGAGTATAATATTTGGGAGCGAAGCCAATGAACCCATGAAACATGTAATCTTGACTTCACTTGTCGATGATTTGAAACACATTCATGAAGGTGTTGAGTCCGTTCATGAAATTATGCAAAGTCTTGAAGAAATGTTTTCAAATAAAAGACCGCATGATCGATCGGTTTAAAAACGACGACGTGGTTTAAAATGAAAATGGTAAGGGAACACTGAAGGGAGCATGTTCTCGAGTCAAACACCATTTTCTGAAACTAAATTATCTCGGAACTAAGTATTGTGATGAGGCCCAAATCAATTTCATTTGCTTTACTCGCGCCAAGGAGCTTCATGGATTTTTATTGTGGTTTTTGTGATGAGTGATCACATGTTTACTTATGGATAATCTACAAGAAGCCTTGGAGATAGTAGAGAAGCATTTAGGAAAGAAAGACGAAGCATTGGTGACCAAAAGTCTTTTCTCGAGATCTAGGCCAAATGGAAGAGCAAGTCTCAAGAAAAGGAAAGGGTCGAACTAAAGTTGCACTCATCACTAAGAAAAGTGAGAAAAAAAGACGGTTAGTCTGGTTGGGTGTCAAGAAAGAACCAAAGGGAATATGTTTTAATTATGGGAGAAAGGGACATTGGAGGTCACTGTTCCAATCCCAAAAGGAAAGGAAAGGAAAAGAAAGGTAATCCTCACTCACTAGTTGTTGAAACTTGTTTAGCGGCGTATCTGCCTCCCATTTATGGGTGGTGGATACGGATCCAATCGATCATGTTTGTTTCACATTCTGCAGGTTCAAACGGACCCGACAACTAAGTGGAAGTGAGATCCTCATCACACCGGGCGATCTACGAGAGTGGCAAATTGGCGATGGGAGAAGTGCACCGTCTTTTGAAGACGAGTTTTAATTTTAAGAGATGTTACAGACGCTTAGAAGTTTTAGAAAGAATTTGATTTCGGTTTCTAAACTTTTTTCATGATGGATATTCTTTACTTTTAATAAAGTTGTTACCATTTCTCTTTATGATAAATTTATCTCGTCATGGAACGTTGGCGAATAATCTCTATACAATTAACTGTGCACACCACTCACGAAATGCATCCTATAACACATCAATCTGCTTTTTTTTGAAAAAACGTTCATCGACGTGAACGAGACACTTCTTTGGCATCTAAGATTGGGTCATATAAATCCAAAGAGGATCCAAAGGTTGGTGAAAAGACGGTTTACTAGAGCTTTTTCAAGTTGAACCATTTCCAACCCGCGAATCATGTTTGGAGGGTAAAATGACCAAGAGGGCATTTGGAGCCAGGGAATAGGGCCAAAGAAGTGTTAGAGATCGCTCACACGTATGTATGTGGTCCAATGTCAACCAAAAGCAAAGAGGAGGTTATGAGTATTTTTGTCACCTTTTATTGATGATTACTCAAGGTACGGTTACATTTTCCTTATGAAGCATAAATCTGAGACCTTTGAGAAATTCAAAGAATTTAAGGCTCAAGCAGAAATCATATGGAAAAACGATCAAGTCTCTACGATTTGATCGTGGAGGCGAATACCTCGCGATGAGTTTTGAACTACTTATCTCGATGAAGGATTGTATCCTCTCACTACACCCTAACCCTCAACAAAACGGGGTTGCAGAGCGAAGAAACAACTCTTTTGGAAATGGTTAGATCAATGATGAGTTATCTTGGATCTTCCCAAGTCGTCTTTGGGTCATGCCTTGAAACAAATGGCTTACATTCTGAACTTGTTCCATCCAAATTCGGTTCCCAAAACTCCCAAAGAATTGTGGAGCGGTATGAAGCCTAAGCATGAGACACATGAGAAATTTGGGGTGTCGAGCCCACGTGTTGGACAAGGAAGTCGAGAAATGGATCCTCGATCGTAATTAAAATCGTTTGTAGGATACCCCGGAACAAAAGGGTGTATGTTCTATGGTCCCAAGATCAAAAGGTGGTCATAAGCACCCACTTTAGATTTTTTGGAAGACTATATGAACCAAAGAAAAACCCGTAAGTGAGATTACCTTAAATGAGCTTAGAGGGCAAACCTCGATTACAATCGTGTACTAGATGATATACCAAACGATACGCTTTCACAACCGGAGCCTCTCGTCAGAATGGGAGGGTTGTTAGACACTTACGAGAGATTCATGGGAATAGGAGAGTCCTCGGACTTGATTCCTGACAAGACCGAATCGAGACCCATGGACATATGACGAGTCACTCCAAGATAAGGATCAGATTCTTGGCAAACAACAATGAAAGCGAAATGGGTTCTATGTTTCATAATAGAGTGTGGGGCTAATCGAACCACTTAATGGGTCAAACCCATTGGATGCAAGTGGGTATATAAGAGGAAAAGAGGGCCGGACGGGAAGGTTGAAACCTTTAAAGAAGACTAGTGGCGAAAAGGTTATACTCGTAAAAAGGGATCAATTATGAGGAAACTTTTTTCCGCGTAGCCATGCTTAAGTCCATCCGTATTCTCTTATCGATTCTTCAAGCATTTCGACTTTGAAATCTGGCAAATGGATGTCAAGACGAATTTCCTTAACTAAGTCTTGATGAAGAGATCTATATCTGACAACCCCGTTTCATTGAAACAAAGCCAAGAACATCTTGTTTGTAAGCTCGAGAAGTCCATTTACGGACTCAAACAGGACATCCGAGCTTGGAACCAATGTTTTGATCATGTTATAAAGTCTTATGGGTTTGATCAAAAGCGAGTTTGAAAGTTGTGTGTATAAAAAGTATGCCGGAACTGCATTGATATTCTTAAGATTATCGTGAGATTTACATTCGATCATCGGAATGATGTGAAGGTGTTATCGGGCGTAAGGGCATGGCTTTCAAAAACAGTTTGATATGAAGGACTTATGGGAAAGCCGGACACGTCCTTGGGATCAAGATCACTTTCGAGATCGCAAGAAAATGATGATAGAACATTGCAAGCTTCATACATGTACCTTTGTCTTGAAACGCTTCAAATCTGCAAGATTCCAAGAAAGGATTCGCACCTTTCGGGCATGGAATCCATCTATCCAAGAAAATGTCCCCAAGACGCCTTGAGGAGATAGATGACATGAAAGGCATTCCTTATGCTTTGGGTGTTCGGAAGCCTTATGTATGCAATCTTTGTGTATTTAGACCGGATATTTGCTTTGTCGTAGGCATGGTGGCAAGATATCAAAGTAACCCCCGAAAGAGCATCGATTGAATGGCTTAAAAAACATTCGAAAGTATCCGAAAAGAACTCGGGATAGAATGTTGGTTTATCGATCGAGTAGTCCAATCCCCATCGGTTACATCGACTCGGATTTCAATCGGGGCGTAGACTCGAAAAAATCTACCTCGGGTAGTGTGTTTTGCATGGGGAAGGAGCCGTGACATGGAGAAGTCGTCAAGCGAAATCGTCGCAGATTCTACCATGGAAGCGAATATGTAGGCTGAGCTAATGAGGCAAATAAAAAAAATCGGTTTTGCTCAAAGCACTTCCTAAGTGGACTTAGATGTGGTTCGAATTTGCCCAATGAGAATCATTTTTTATTGTGACAATGCTTGGGAAAGCGATTAAAATTCAAGGAGCCAAGAGCCCACAAAGCCGAAGAACACATAGAAAAGAAATACCATCTTATACGAGATATCATTAAGAGAGAGATATAGATGTGACAAAGATAAAGCGTCGAGGACAACCTAAAGATATCCATTCACAAAAAGTCCCCTCTGAATACATTCGAGACATGTGGAAGGAATGGGTGTCAAGATCATTGCCCGTCTGCTTTGAGTATAAGTGGGAGAAATTATTAGGTTAAAGAGTAGGTGACATTAGATGTCACGGACTACGCGAGACATGTTGTAGTATACTTAAAAGCGGACTTTGAGTATAAGTGGGAGATTGTTGGGATTATCTTTGAAAAGTATGTTTTTTTTTGTATAATCGAAAACCCAATTTTCGGACTTATTTACCGAAATAAAATTATCACCGATGCTTTAAATATGATTGAATGTTACATATATTTCTTTGCATAATTGTTCAATAATTAAATGCGTGTTACATTGTAGTTAATTTAGTGATACGGATCACGGAAGATTAAATTAATAGTCCTTTTGTAACTAAAAAAGTACGCAATTCCGCGACCTAGATGGAAATGAACAACCCATCGTGAAAGGTTGAGGTGTAAGGCTCGATTGGTTTGTCTTGACCAAGAGATTACACTAGTGCATGGTGATCTGTTTGAATAAGACCCTCTGGGGAGGATAAATTCTTGAGGCCCGAACGAGAAAGAATTAGACCTCGGTGGTTCGTTATTTCTTAACCTTCGTCCCCTTAAATAGGATCACGTGGGATTGGTAACTATTGCTTTGACTTATCATGGGTAGCGAATCGGAGAGATTCAATACTTTTTATCTTGGGCAATATTATTAGTCACACGTGATTGCTAAGATTTAATCTGAAGGATCGTGTGCAAAATCGCTTGTTCGATTTGCCCCCTTGGGAGGTTCATAAGTTTTATCATACCAAATCTTGCAAGTGGAATTAGTTTAGGTATGGATAATAATGTTGAACCGTTCCTTGACCAAGGACAAAAGATATTAATTAATGGAAAGCTATTTCGGTGGCTTGAATTAATTAATGGGCTAGATAATCTTAAACACTTTTAAATAATGACCGAGCCATATTGACCGTAATATGGGTTAAGATGGATAGTCTTGATATTAATTATGTAGTGGGATTAATTAATATTTATGGGCTTGAATTATATTGTGGCTCAATATTAGATATTCAAGATCCATTAGAAGGTCCAATCTTAATTCTCCCAAAGACCCTTGAAAGTAGCCCAACAAATAGTCCAATAACCTAAAAAGGTGATTAAAATAAAATAAATATCATTCTTTATTTTTCCTCTATTTTTTCGAAATTTATGGATAAAAGAGGAGAAAGATTTTCTTTTGAATTTTGTTATGGAATGAAGATATGTATTCTTGGAATACAAGATTATCTCATTAAATTCAAGAAATCTCCCACTTGGTTATTCATGAAGGAAATTTCAAATTTTTTGGAAATATAATTAGGCAAGAAAGATTTTCTTGATTTTCTTGAAAAGATATTATGGAAGATATGTATTTCTTGAAATACAAGAATATCTCATAAATTCAAGAAGATCAAAATCTTGGAATCTTGCACTCTAAAATTTTCGAAAATATCCATAATTGAGGAGGTGGGATTTTTGTGGAATATTTTAATTATGGGAAAAAGAATATAGGAGATATATTCAAGATTTCTTGGTGACGAAAAAAGTCTTTTCCCACATTGATTTTTCAATTGAAAATTTCGACCACCACCCTCTCCTATAAATAGGGATGATTAGTTCATTCCCAAAGACAATTCCATGTCTTTGGAAAAATTAGCAAATCCACAAAATGGTGCAACAAAGTTTATTTTTTCCTTTTGTTAATTGTTCGACAAGTGTCCTTCCACCGGATAGTTGAGCAAGGGCTAAGGAATACTTGGGAAGTCCTTTTGTTAGTCCGTCCGACCGGGTCAACGCCATCCCGAGAGGTACGCTCACGAAACCTGTAGATTCCGCATGCGTAGGTTTTACGTTGCTTTTTATATGCATGATATGTTGTTGCAATTATTATTTGAATTAATATAGGATTAATTCATGCTAGTAATAATTAAAGAATTAAATTTGTATTTAAATATTCACCCCGAATAGATAGCAGGCAAATCATTCCCCAACACCATAAAGGTCGACGATCTCATCGCCGAGAAGGAGAATACTTTGCTAAAATCGGCGGATTTGGACATCGCCGAGATAATGAAAAATTTAGACGCCGGTTTTAGGCGGGCTGGTCGTTGCCAGAAAGGCCGATGATCTCATCGCCGGTAGGCGAGAATACTTTTGCTAAAATGGTGGATCGGACATCACCGAGATAGCGGAAAACCGACGCCGAGAAGGCGGGCCGGTCGCCGCCAGAAGGCCGACGATCTCTTCACCGGAAGCCGAGAATACTTTAAATGGCGGGATCGATTCGCCGAGGTAGTGGAAAGCCGACACCGAAAGACGGGCCGGTTATATACAAGAAAGGCCGACGATCTTGTTATCGAGAAGCGCGAGAATAAAATTGCTTCCAATGGCGGATCGACATCGCCAGATAAAATGTAAAGTCGACGCCGAGAAGACGGCCGGTTGCCGCCAGAAGGCCGATTTATCTCATCGCCGAGAAGGCGGAGAATACTTTTAAAAAAATCAAAACCGACATCTCCCGAGATACGGAAGCCGACGCCGAAAGCGCGGCCGGGTCGTCGCCAGAAAAGGCCGATACATCTCATCGCCGAAGTTCCGAGAATAAATCGCTAAATGGCGACCGACATCGCCGAGATAGCGGAATGCCGACGCCGAGAAGGCGGGGCCGTCGCCGTCAGAAGGCCGACGATCTCATCGCCGGTAATGAGAATACTTCGCTAAAACTGTTGATTGGATTTATCGTCGAGGATAGCGGAAATAGGAAAGTTGATGCGTCGTAGTAAAGTAAACCGATCTCGTCGTAGGAAAGTGAAATGCTAACTAAAATGTTCGAATGGACATCATGAGAGATAATGAGCAAATGTAGAAAAGTAATTTGGTAAATCACCAAATAAGCTTGATAGTGCCCATGTGATGATGTCGTGTAATGCTCTTAAAAAGCGGTAGTGCAGTCTTAAATAAGCGGGCATAATCGTCGCCAAAAAAGCGGTGTGCAGGCCGAATAAGCGGGCATAATAAATCCCCTAAAAAAAGTGATAGTGCCGTAGCCGAATAAGCGGGCATAATCATCGCCGAAGAAGTGATATTGCCACCCGAATAGTAGCATAATCGTCTGCTGTGGCTTTTTGTAATTTGGCGGTAGTGTCGTTTTTCTTTGAATGGTTGAACATGATCTGTGTTTATGTTCCTGCGACTTCTTTGGTTTTTGATTGTCTTATTGAGGTCAAATCAGGTTGATCGTCTTATTTAAATTGCCACAGGATGGGTTAACTTATATCTTACCAGTGAATTTTCTTGTTTAGTGATCGTCTTATTTAAAAGCGCCGATCACTATTCGTTCAATTCGTCTTATTTATTTCTTGACCAGACACTCATCACTCGCTTTGTTTGGTATCTGTAAATCTGAGTCGTCTTATTTAGTTGTATTTCAGTCGTCATCAAATCATTTCTTTCTTCAAGGTATCTAATCTGGAATTTAAATCGGTGAACATAAACTTGACTTGTTAAATTTTTGTTAAGGTCGTCAAACTTTTAGTCTGCGACCTCTCAGAGGCTGAAAATAAATGAATGAATGAAAAGAATGAAAAGCCCACGACGACATATAAACATAATAAGCGCACTGGGGATGGGTAAAACTACCCGTAGATTAACAAGTAAATAGAGCTCACGGTGCTCAAATCTAATTTTCTTTTCCCGAGCTGCTGTCGTTTTTTTTTTTTTTTACTGGGCCGAAGAGTCGGGCCCAAAAATTAAACAGCCAACAGCCCAGGCCCATACATTAATCAGTCCAACTGCTTGGGCCCCAAACCTGGGCCAATAATTAAAAATAGGAAATTGGGCCCAAAGATTTAATTAAATCTGGGCCCAATTCTGAATTTAATAGTGTAGAAAGCCCATAGTTCTCTTTTTCTTTTGGGCTATACCAGCCCAATAATTTTCATAATACTTGGCCCAAAACTTTGCTAGGTGGCGCCCCAAATCATGTAACCCCAGATTTACTTGCAGCCGCAAACACATTGGCTGAAAATTCCAATTAGATAAGGGAGACAAAAGGGAAAAGCTACCTTGAATTTTTGGAGAAAAATTCCAGAAGCTTCACGTCTCGAGGCCATCTAATTGTTCACACACCTATACTACCTTAAGGCCCGCCACGTGGACCACCCAGGCGCCACCGAGAGCCGAAGGCAGCGCGTGGAGCCAGCGGCGGGGTTGTGGCGGTCCGCGCACGGGGGGAAGGCGAGTCGCGACTGTGGTTTGAGGTTCGCTGACCTCGATTGCGGCTGATGATGTTGGAGTGGTCGCCGTCGTGACGGTGGCGACGAGGCCGAAGGCGGCGGAGGTTCCGCGGCTTGCGCCGATTTGAGGAGGTGGAAAGTCGGCGGCTTTGCGGTAGGGTGAGTCAGAGTGGTCGCCGCCGTAGCGGCGGCGTCGAAACCGGAGGCGGCAGAAGTGCGGCGGCTCCACGGCCCTGTTCTTCATCTTCCTCATTTTTTTTTCTTTCTTTTGTAAGTTTCTGTATATGTGTATGCATTTTCTGGGTTTGTGTATTGAGGAATTTTTTGGGTTGGTGGTGTTCTTGAGATTTGCTCGTGTTCTTGTTCTTGGATTCGGAGGTTCATCCCTGTTCTTGATAATTTTTTCATATACCCTTATTCTAGCGTCAATTGTTGAGAGTCAAATATTTTACGATTCTGATGTGGCTTGTTGAATTTGACCACCAAAATAAATACAACATTATATAAAAAATTAATATTTTTTAAAACTCGTGTCAAGAATGAACATATTTATTTTTTTAAAAGGAAACTAAGAAATGAGCATATTAAAATTGAACTGATGGAGTAATATTTTTTTAATAAAATAATTAATATTAAATTGACATATTTTAGTGAAAACATTAATACTATTAAAAAAATTCTGTGAATTGCGTGGCTTGAAATATAATACTAGGGTAAAAAAAAAATTGTGTTTTGAAATCTTGCAAATCTCTTTATATTTTCTAAAATTTTGAAACAAACCTCAAAATTCACACCGCCCTAAAAAATAAAAAAATAAATATTAATAAAAAGCTGGAATAAATCAATAGTGATTGAGAAAAAAAAACTTGGGGATCAAGGTCCAGGAATTTATATCAGTATCATTATTTTTGACGAAAAAAGTAAACTTATAGAACAAATCCAAGCACGATAGTAGGTCAAGAAAGTTTCAAGTGTCCTCTGGTAGCACAACAACCTCACTTAGAACTGCATAATAAATGTTTGAGCATCACCCACTATTGATGTTGGAGAATGAGAAGACATTTTTTAAGATAAATAAATTCAACAAATGAATTGTTGTGAAGGGCTCTGGTTTGTTGCAAACCGAATCAGTAATAAGAACACCATTTGTGAATTGTTGCGGTTTGGCCATTGATCCATGATGAGTAAATCTTTTAACATTTTGGAAGTCAAAAAAAAAAAGTAGTACGTACTAAAATTGATCACTTATCACATTTTTATTGATGTGCCAACCGACATCATGGCAATTCGGTGCTCAAGTAAGATGCTTCTCGACTGAATTTGAACTCAAATTTTGTCGTTCGACGCACACGAACAAATCTCTCATCTCTCAAGCAAAAGACTCACAAAGTAATGGGATTGTATCACAAAGATTACTTTCGAACTCACAATCAAAGTTACCATGTGTATTACCATCCATTGTTCTAGCATGTATGACATGACATCTCCAAAATAACTCACACTCCCATTATGACTCAAATCCAACTTCTTAGGCTTAAGACCATTGAGCACAGTGTCAAACATTACAGAATCTCTATCATATGTTTTATAGCAGACTTTAATATCATTATACGAGTCAGGTATGAAATTTAGCAACACAATGGGAGAATATTCATCAATATCTTATCACTAATCATTAAATCAACTTATATCCAGAATCAACTTACTATTTACATCCAAAATTTCTTTTATATCACAGTGTAATGGCACTCGTCGTCTCTTCTATATTTTGAATAATGTTGGCTCTCTCCTATAAGAGTCTGTTCTTTGGGCACATTCTTCGATTTACAACCAGCTCGATTGAGGGGCTAACGGCACGGGTGAGAGGAGTTTCTCTCCTAAAAAAAAAACATATAACTAGCATAAAACTAAAACTACAAAAACACGCACAAGACATTTAATTTAAACCAAAATCACTATTTTATAAAGCATAATCACAAAAGCACAAACGCTTAAACCACGTACTGAGCCAAAAAATAACATAATCGTAACCTAAAACACAAATATAATTGATATGATTGTACGCTTAAACCACTAAGCCACAAAAACATAATCATAACCAAAAACACAAATATAATTGATATATGATTGTAATTTTATGGTAGATGCATTTACTATTTAATAAAAATTATAAAAAATATAAAAATGGAGTGACTGAAATTGGTAACTTTTTATGTATGGATAGCCGCGCGTTTTTCGTTAACACAAACTCATATGAGACGGTCTCATGCATGAGACGGGGTACAACCTAACACAAATTATACCTACTTATTTCAAAGTGTTAATGCGTCAATGTTCAACTTATACCCCATACTCGCATTTCATCGTGAGACTGTCTCATGCAAGTGTGTCTCTTTTGTTAATTAACATAAATTAATAGTTTTTTATATTTTTTAAAACCAACATAAATTAATAGGAATTAATATAATTACGAATTAAGTATCAACTTAGAAGCAGAGTTATTTTACTAGAAAAGAAGGGAGAAGAGCATCTTCGATCGCTTTGTATATTCCATCGAGATTCGAGAGTATACATACTTATTTCAAATTTTCTGTTCCCCTTCTAAACAAACATCCCCTGATTTTCATTTTCAATAGGGTTTTGAATTTCAATGGCGTCACGTCGCCGTGTGCTTCTCAAAGTTATCATTCTCGGCGACAGCGGGTCTCTCTCTCGCACACTCGCACAACCCACTTATATTTTTGTTTCTCGAAATTGATGGAAATGTTTTTCATGTTTGATTGATACATTGCAGCAAGACTTCTTTGATGAATCAGTATCCTTTTTACTGTAGATCTTATTCAATAACAAGTATAAGTGTTGGTTTCCCCCATATTCCCCTGGGTGCAAATTGCTAATAATCGTACAATGGCATTAAATTTTGTCGCTGTTACCATTTGTTTGGCCTTGATTAAGTTTAAAACAGATATGTGAATAGGAAATTGACCAAAGAGGTCCAATTTGAGGACAGGATTTTCACTTTGCAGGTTAGCCTTCATAAGTTTCCTATTGTTTATATATCTTTTCTTGCATTCATTCCTTTGTATCTCTTACTTGATAATTCATCTGCTGAATTTACTAGAAATAAAATGTTCCTCAATGCTAGGGTATAATGATGCTCTAGGACCTCTATATAATTTTCTGAACATGTGTATAGATAAGTTGGACATACAACCTCATAATACTTTTGTTGATGAATATCCTTTGAATGTTTAAATGTAATGAAAGTCGATAGGGTTAACGATTGTTGAATGGTTGTAATTTTGAACTTGGAAACCAAGGTGCCCTGATTGATTTTAGAGAGTTTCTTCTTTCTGCATCACTGATTGTCTGTTTCAAAGTATTAACTTCTGTTTAGTATAAATTTAAGATATTTTAGTCACATTCTGCATTGACATAGTTTTAGTTGACGAGGCTTAATTTTGAGACGTTTATAATATATTCAGCTTGCATGCCTCCTAGTTCAATTTAGACCCCGTGCTTAGACCTAGAATTTTTTTTCATTAGCCTTTAAGTTTATTTATCATTGTTATGTCCAGAAAGAATAACTGCTCTAACTTTGAGTTAACCACCAGCCCTAACTCTGTCCAGCATAAAATCATTAGTATTTTCTTTCTTACAATCCTATTTCATCCTAGTAGTACCATTCTCTACACAAAAAATAGCTGATCCAATTCACATAATTGTACGTACTGAGCTTATTTATTAAACTGTAACTATCTTTCTGATCAATGGACTCCATTCGCTATTAAGCTTCTTGTTTTTCTAGAATATAACATGGAACAGGATCTTGTTTACTGACCTATTGTTTATAAGCACAACTTACCTGCTTATAAACAGCCTCTAAAAGTTGTCATTTTCGTCCTAATTGTTTGCATATTCTTCAACTGTCCAAATTTATTTGCACATTGTAGGAAGCTTGTTGAAGTTCACATCTCTGTGTTATACTACTTCTTAAATAAGAAATTACTATTCTGATTTACCTCTGGGACTGGACGTGAGATGTGACATTTGTGGAAGTAAATAATAATTTTATGATGAATAATTCCTTCTAGTTCACAGTACCATAACACGTTTTTCCCTTAAAAGACCTTTCATTTCATCAAACAAGCAAAAGATATTCAGTGCCCAGAAAATTTACTTACTTTTGGGTTTAGTTTCATATATTTGATGGAAAAGCTTGCTTGAACCTTGAACATCTGTTTGAATGTCAAACCAGACATTATACAGGTTTAATCACAACCCAAGACTTAAACCAGTACTCGGTCTCCAGTTAATACTATTGATGAAACTTTGACTCTGGGATAATGCTAAACAAAATACAGTATAACCTCTATAAATTAATACTCGATAAATTAATAACTTCTCTAAAATAATATTTTTCTCCGTGCCCGACATGGGCCCCAAGCGTAAATTAATAATTTCGATAAATTAATAAGATAATAATTTTTTTTAAGACTCCTATATAATACAAGGTCCCATCAACATCATAAATTAATAATCTCATAAATTTATAAAGATAACTAAGACAACTTAGTAAAATATGACTCTAGTGTTGATTGTTTTCTATTGAAATACAAATCAAAATGAATCTCATCTCTCACTTTTCTCACGGCACTTAAAAGCTTTGGTGTGGCGTTCGTTGACTGCAGAAAGAAATTATGAAGGATTTTCGCCGCTGCTATTGCTTCTTTTCGCGTAACCGGCTCTAATGGTATCGTATCATCTTGAGCTTCATCCTCAATTGAATTTTAAACATTAAATAAGATGATTCAAGTTCCTAACATTTAATACTCATTAATATCTCTATATAATTGAATTTAAATTCATGAATTTTGATGTAATTAATTTAAATTAAATGAATATAGAATACCTCTTTAAATTAATAAATTATTAATTTATCGATTAATTAAGACCTCTCTAAAATTAATATTTTTTTCGGTCCCAACTGTATTAATTTATAGAGGTTATACATATAAGTTTTATTTGTAATAGATTGAATTTCAACTTTGCGTTAGGAGTACTCGAGAATGGTTCGACGTATTTTGGCAATAGTTGTTTGTAACATTACCATTCTCTATTTGAACTAATATTTGTTTGTAACATTACCATTCTATATTTGTAAGCAGTCTATTGAACTACAAAAACTGAAAACCAATGAATTAGAAAGTTATCTTTTCAGTCCTATAAATTAATGTAACATAAAACTAAGACAAGAACAGTGATTTTCTGCCTATGCAAAGGTTCTTGCCCGGTTACCTGAATGCTTGTTGCTATACATATCCTGACCTTAAAAAATGAATATGCATTAAATAAAATCTGATCTATGTCTTCCAATGTCAAGCTCATGTAAAGCATCTCTAAGGCAATGTAATATCTTTGGATGGCTTGCATCATAGCCCCATATCCTAAAATCAACGCTTAGTCTAAATTAGTATAATCCATAGTGTTATGCTATATTCAAAAGATATAATGTGAGAGAATTTTTTATGTATTGAATTAGGTCAAGAGTACATATATATATACAAGTGAGTAGGCTTTTCTAATAAAGGCCCATCTATAAAGGTCCATCTATAATATTATTCTAACACTCCCCCTCAAGCTGGAGCATAGATGTTAATCATGCCTAGCTTGTTACAAAGATAGTCAACCCTAACTCCATTAAGAGCCTTAGTGAAAATGTCTTCTAATTGGTCTTCAGTCCTCATATAACCTGTCGAAATTAGGCCATGTTGAATCTTCTCACGAACAAAGTGACAATCAATCTCAATGTGTTTAGTCCGTTCGTGACAGACCGGATTAGAGGCAATATGAAGCGCATCTTATCACACCACAATTTGACTGGTATTGAGATCTTCAAACCCACTTCATTTAGAAACTCGTATACCCATACTATCTCGCACACAGCTTTGGCCATAGCTCTATATTCAGACTCTGCACTCGAATGTGAGACTACTTTCTGTTTCTTACTTTGCCAAGAAATCAAATTTCCACCAAAGAAAACACAGTATCCTGAAGTAGACCGTCGATCTTCCTTTGACCCTGCCCAATCAGCATCGGAAAAACATTCAACCTTCTTGTGACCATGGTCACTATACACAATTCCACGTCCAGGGGCTCCTTTCAAATAACATAAGATTTGCTCTACCGCGTTCCAGTGATCAATAGTTGGTGATGACATATTGACTCACTACACTTACGGGGTAAGCAATATCTGGACGTGTAACCCTAAGATAATTCAGCTTTCCAACCAACCTTCTGTATCTTCCGGGATCATCAAATAACACACCCTCTTTTGTAAGCTGCAAATTCGGAACCATTGGAGAGCTACATGGTTTAGCTCCCAATTTTCTGTTCGTAAAATAAATCGAGCACATACTTTCTTTGAGACAGAAAAATTCCTTCTTACTCCCCTTTCACTTCAACACCAAGAAAATACTTAAGTGTCCCCAAATCCTTGGTAGTAAACCGAGTAGGAAGGAAAGCTTTCAAAGATCGCAATCCCTTTAAGATCACTCCCGAAGATCACAATATCATCCACATACACAACCATCAAAATAATACCACCCTCAGAACGCATGTGAAAAATAGAATCATCAGATTTACTTTGCTTCATACCAAACTTCTCAACAACACGAGTAAAAGTACCAAACCATGCACGAGGGCTCTGTTTCAAACCATACAAAGATTTCTGAAGATAACATACCTTATGAGTCTCCCCCTGAGCAACAAAGCCAGGTGGTTGCTCCATATAAATAAGGTCAACGAGGTCACCATGGAGAAAGGCATTCTTGATGTCCAATCTGGTGCAAAGGCCAATGACTAGTAAATGCCATTGAAACCAAGAGCCTTATCGAGGTAAGTTTGGCAACAGGAGAAAAGGTGTCAGAATAGTCAACACCATAAGTCTGAGCATAGCCTTTGGCAACAAGGCAAGCTTTCAACCGAGCCACAGAGCCATCAGGATTAACTTTGACATTAAACACCCATTTGCAGCCAATAGGTCGTTTACCTACAGGAAGATCCACCAAAGTTCAAGTCTTGGGGTAGTATCTAATGCATTCATTTCTCAATCATGGCATTCGCCAACGGGGATGGGCCAAAGCTTGAACATTGTTAGAACAGGTCTCGAGAAGAAACAAAAAGCTCGAGAGGAAGGGGATAAGTGATCATATGAAACATAAGAGGAAATGGGATAAGTCTTGAAGAACGTTTACCTTTTTCGACGAAAGCAATGGGAAGATCATCACTCGAAGAAGGATCTGTCGACGAAGATATTGGCGCTTCAGGACATGAAACCGGCGTATCAGGATCCAAATCAGTAGCAGGAACAGGAGGTCGTGGACGACGAGTGTATGTCTGTAGGATAGGAGGCCTAGTGGAATCAGATGGAGGAACAACTGGGATAGGGACTGTATATATCAGAAACTCTGTATCCTCCCCCGATGGGAGGAGGAGGAAGAATGAGAGAAATGTGTATGTTCGGGAAAACGCAACATCAAGAGATCTAAATTACTGTTGAGACTAGGACAAAAACATCGATATCCTTTTTTGAACCCGAGAATAGCCCAAGAAAATGCACCTCAAAGATTTCGGATCGGTTTTGTGACTGGAGTCCAACATCCCTAACAAAACAAAGTGCAACCAAATATCTTCTACGATAGGAAACCGAGACCGAGATGGAAATAGGACATGAAAAGGTGACTCACCACGGCGACGTAAGATGGCATGCGATTAATGAGAAAGCACGGTAGAGATAAAGATCCGCCCAAAAGGGTTTAGGAACTTGCATGACAAATAACAAAGCTCGAGCAGTTTCAAGAAGATGTCTATTCTTTCTCTCAGCCACACCATTTTGAGACGGTGTGTCAACACAGGATGTTTGATGAAGAATGCCATTGTGCAGCATATAATAACGAAATGCTTCAGAAAGATATTCCTTAGCATTATCACTTCGCAAGATTTTCACAGACACACCAAATTGAGTCTTAATCTCAGCACAAAAGGTAGAAAAGTGGGTAAATAACTCAGAACGATTTTTCATTAAATATAACCATGTCATTCGAGAATAATCATCAACAAAGGTTACAAAATAACGAAATCCAGGTTTCGATGTAACAGGACAAGGACCCCAAACATCAGAGTGTACTAACTCAAAAGGAGCACTAGCTCGATTATTGAATCGAGGACTCAAACTAACACGGTGATGCTTAGCAAAATGACAAGACTCACAATCTAGAGATGACAACTTAGAAAACTGCGGACACAATATCTTCAGCAAAGGAAGTGAAGGGTGACCCAAGCGACGATGTGCATCCATAGGAGTGACAGTCCCAGTGCACGCTACAGATTTAGGCTGCTGAGTATCAAGGATGTAGAGGCCGCCCGATTCATGTCCCTTACCAATAAGTCTCTTCGTCGTAAGATCCTGAAACAAACAATAATCGGGAAAGAATGAGACACAACAATTAAGATTGCGAGTAAGTTTACTCACAGAAACCAAATTAAACGAGAGTTGAGGAAGACTAAGAACAGATGACAAGGGTAGGGAAGATGTTGGATTAACAGTTCCCGATCCAATGATGTGGGATTTTGAACCATCAGCTAAAGTAACGGGAAAAGAAGTATTATGTGAGGTGAAGGTAGAAAACAGATTTGGATTACCTGTCATGTGATCTGTGGCGCCAGAATCAATGACCCACTTGGAAGATGAGGAAACAAGACATGCATTAGGTTTACCTGACTCAGCAATGGCAGTGACCGAACTAGCTTGTGATAGATTCATTTCTTGCAACTTCAACAACTTTGCATACTCATTGCGGAGATGGTGATGGATTCACCGGAGTGGCCAGAATTGCCACCACTATTAGCTACATGAGCAGATGATGAAGGCCTCTTGTTACACAATTTCGGACAATCTCGTTTGGTATGCCCAGGTCCATGACAGTAATAACACTCCACATCTGTTGATGAATGCCCGTGATTACCCCTCTTCCCACCATTCTTGGACTGTGGCCTCCCGGACTCGGAAGAAGGAGCACGACTGAAAAGGACACTGCTAGGTGGAGAAGCTATGGTGGAGCTTGTGCGTTCAGTGCGAAGAATTCTGCTATAAGCCTCTTCCAACGATGAAATCTGTGAATCAGATAGAATTTGTGACTTAGCCGTCTCAAACTCAGATGGAAGACCAGCTAAGAAACTCATCACAGCCATCTTCTCTCGTTGAGCATGCTGAACAGTGACATCAGGGCTAAACGGAAGCAACACATTAAGCTCTTCATAAGTTTTCTTGAACTCCATGAAGTAATCCGTTATCGACCTATCTCGCTTTGCAGTGCGTAAAATGCGACCTGTCATACATTCGGGAAATATTTCCTTTCCCCGAATATAAGAACTCAAGATACGACATAAGCGCCTTAACAGTCCTACAATGAGTAACCATCCCAATCACCTCACTACTGATGCAATTGCGTATCTGTAAAAACAAACGAGCATCCTCTCGTTGCCAAGGGAGTTTTGTGGCGTCAATGGGTGGATCATCGGTCAAATGACCGTCCATAGACACACTCAACAAATACAACTCAATGGTTTGATGCCAATCAAAGTAATTTGTAGGAATGAGTTTATGCTCCCTAATTTTCGCCATCACGGGCATAACATCAATAGATTTTTGCTCTTCACTCATAATGAATCATCCACCAAGAAGAAAAACAATTGAAATTCCAAAAAAATGAGAGAGAATCTGTACCAAAACCGGAATCACACACCACTCGGATGTTGACCCAAACAGGTACACCAACAGAAAGAGCTCGACGAGACGAGCTCAACGGAAGTCGCCGGAGGAAATTCCGGCCAGAAACGCGCCGCCTGGAAGAACAACTGCGAAAAATGCTTCGCCGGCCGGTGTGGGCCCCACGCGCTGCCGCCGGGTCACCGGGAGACGGCGCACCTCCCTGTGTGGGTGGTGTCGCGAAAATGGTAAAACCCCAAATATGTGCCCAAACCCTAATTTTCTCAAACCCTAATTTCTGAAATTAAAGCCCTAATTTTCGAAATTTTGCCCTAATTTTCGAAATTTTGCCCTAATTTTCAGAATCTGAACCATGCTCTTGATACCATGTTATGCTATATTCAAAAGACATAATGTGAGAGAATTTTCTATGTATTGAATTAGGTCAAGAGTACATATATATATACAAGTGAGTAGGCTTTTCTAATAAAGGTCCATCTATAAAGGCCCATCTATAATATTATTCTAACACATAGTTATAATACTTTGTCAGATCTGGATCCACTAGGGGTGTAAATGAGACTAGCCGAGTTGAGTTCAAACTCTTTTGAACTTGAGTCGCAACATACTCGAGCTCGACTTGATAACTAACGTAACATTAAGTAGAGACTTATATATATATTCATATTATGGGTAAAATAGTAAACCAGTGTTCTATTAGGCTCAGAGCCTGACGAGTATAGTATTACTAAGCTCGAGCCCGACTCAATTAAATTCGAGTCGTTTGAGAATTTTTTCTGAGTCAAGCACGTGTAGCTCGTGAGTCAAATCGAGTCACCGAAAAGCTACATCCCTACTGGATATATTATGATGGCCCTTGCCTATTCCAAATATCATAAGATATTAGAACGTTTCAATACTTGAAACATGATTGGTTTGTGAAGGGTTTTGTAATTCTCATGCTCAATTTACGAATCGAAACGTGTTCCAGATATGGGATACTGCTGGTCAGGAGAGGTTTCAGAGCCTTGGTGTGGCTTTTTACCGAGGTGCAGATTGTTGTGTCCTTGTTTACGATGTGAATGTCATGAAGTCATTCGATAATCTCAACAACTGGCGAGAGGAGTTCCTCATTCAGGTTATGGTTTTATCTGCTATCTCAAACTCTTACTGCTTGGATTTCCTCCTTATTCACTAATTACACCTTTTTTTGTTGTTGATATTCAGGCTAGCCCTCCTGACCCTGAAAACTTCCCATTCGTTGTCTTGGGGAATAAAATTGATGTGGATGGCGGAAACAGCAGAGTGGTATTTTTTAATGCATCTTCTTTTAATGGCATGATGAAGATATATGTAATCTATATGATTATTTCATTTATTTCGTTTTATTTATGTTTATCTTTAGGCATCTTTTGATTTGTTTCCTTTTATTTATGTTTATCTAATACTCCCTCCGTCCCGGGATAACGTGCACGTTTACTGTTTTCTCGTGTTTTATCGAGCGAGTTTTTTATTAGTATTTGAAATGATAAAGTATTTTTTAAAGAGACATATAATAGAGGAGGGGTAGATCTATCATACCCTCCTTAAAAATCATTTTATCATTTCAAATAATAATAAACAACTCGCTCGCTAGAACTCGATAATAAAAGCATGCACGTTATCTTGGGACGGAGGTAGTAATATATTGCTTTTAGGATTTCTAGACTTACTTTTAGTATTATAAATAGAAGTTCTTATTATTGTTTTAGGAGTGAAATTTTTTTATAAATGAAAAAAACGGGAGTTTTATCACTTTTATGGCAACTCGAATACGTTGATTCAGTGAGTGCAGTACGAAAACACAGGAATTAAGATATGATCATAGGATTTGCTAAATCTCTACGTAATGGTTTTTTAATCTCAGTTAGTTGAATCGTATTGGTCATGTAGTGCTTTTGACATGGCATTGTTGTTAATTCATTACCATTTTGATTTTTCCAATGGTGTTATATTGTTGCTATGCTAATTCTGTTGAACCTCATTTAAAAAAATTAGGTATCTGAGAAGAAAGCAAAAGCATGGTGTGCCTCCAAAGGAAATATTCCATACTTTGAAACTTCTGCGAAGGAAGGGTTCAATGTCGAAGCTGCTTTTGAATAGCCAAAAATGCTCTGAAAAATGAACCAGATGAAGAACTGTAAGTAGTTTGCCTTATTGGTTTTAATGTTTTTCTGGAAAATTGCAAATGATTTACCGAGTTGGGTTTAATGTATGTGTTCATCAAAATTTTCTTAAATATTACCCTCACATCACTGTAGTTTTTGAGCCTCATTCTGAAGATAGTTCAAAATGAGAGTGAAGGATTTCAAATCCATTCCACAGAACTTTTCCAGCCAAACAGCATCAGTGGATTTGATTGAATATCAAATCCTTGAATCCGAATGAATTTTTTTTTCTGGTTATTTGAACTTTAGGAATATGACATTTTTTAATCACCAGCAGCATGTAAAAATTTGTCAAATTTTTATATCATGAATTTTGTTTTCCTTTTGTTCAATTTTTGTCGAAGTATTATGCTAAAGATTATCCATATGTGTGGAATTATTTTAAATTTGTATCTCATGATTGGTATGTTATAAGCATGTTCTTTCTTGTAGCAATTTTCTAACTTTTCTTCTTTATTTCCGATCGAACTTATGAAGATATCTTCCGGAGACCATCAGTATGGCTGGCGGACAGCAACAAAGATCTTCAGGTTGTGAATGTTAGTTCCTTTTTTTTGTTTAGACTGCAAATTTACCTGAAGAATGTTGGTTCCATTTTTTTGTTTAGACTGCAAATTTGTGCGCATTTCGTGCTTTGTGTCTAAAGGCTTGATAGAACAATTTAGAAATAGGATTGTTATCTCTCTTTTGTTGAGAAAACTAGTTCCCTCGCTCTCGCTATATGCTTTCCTGTATAAAGTCTATTTCCTTTAAGGAATATGGTTCTGTTCTTTGTAGATGATATTTTCGCATGAATGCTCTTTCTCTCTTCAAAATCAAACAATATATAAAGAATAATATCTGAAGCTCGTGAAAACCCTTTTAACAGTTGAACTGTATAAAATTTTGCACGAGTATTTTGTTCTTTTACTTTTCGTAATATATTTAACGCATGATTTTTTTTTTTTTTTTTTAAACTTGTTAAGCCAAGGTGCATACGCTTGTTTCTATTTCCTCCATTTTTCTTAGATTAGTTAGACTTGGACAGACTAAAGTTGAGGAGATTATAGTAATCATATTGATCAGAATCACAGATTTTTAAATACTTTTTTTCATATGCTTGTTATATATCACTTTGCATTCAGTGATACTGAATTAATTATAGGCACAAAAGCATTTCAGAAACAAATTTCTTATATATAATTATTTGTTTGATCTCAATGAATTTGGTTTAGTTTGAATTCAATATTATATTTCATTTTTTGTTTTTGGATTTAATGTGCATTGGAATGTTTTGGGAAGTTTATTTTATTTATTATACACATGTTTACTATTTAGAGGTACACTTTGAACATGATTTCAGCTTCATTGTTAATAAGTTATTTATTTGTGTAATATACTACTATTGCATATTTGCATGGGCTTGAAAGCGAGCAATGGTGTACCTATGTTACTTTTGTTGTTCAATTATCCTTCTTTCTTTATCAATAGTCACTAGCTACAAGTTCTCTTATCGTAAAAAAATTAGAGTTAAATTTTATAAATGCAAGGTGATATTATTAAAAAAAAAGACGATGAGTTTGTGAATATTAGATGCGAAAACAAGTAAAGAATTGCAGGTCACAAGTATTTGCAGGCATTATTGTGAAACATGATTTGTTGAGAGATTTGAGTATGGATGAGTAAGAAGCAGGAAACATGAACAGTTTGCTTCGTCTTCATCAACTCTCCCACCAGATTTTTTTTAGACTCTACTATAAACTCCAGCTTCAACGGAATTCCGTCGGAACCACCGTCCAACGCCGTCCCCGCCCCGTAAAGAGGAACCTGCTTCCCCACCAACCTCACCCACATTATCCTTGTGCTCTTTCTTGGTTGGTAGTATTTCTTCAACTGCAATATCATCCATAATTAGTTGACAGAATATATATAAAGAAAGGAAATAAATGTTGAAATTTAAATTAGTAACTAGCCCGTGGAACTCGTTCTGTCGTTCATGGTGAAGCTGTTTTTTTTTTTTTTTTGTAAATTGTATCCCCTGTTTTACTGAACAATATTCATCGTTTTTCACCAAACAATATCAACTATTTTCATGGTATGAAATTGTTGCAAATGATACGATTCAATAGGAACAAGTAATATTGTTTAGTGAAAATCACAATACTGATTGAGTGATATTGTTTAGTGAAAACATGGGATCCTGTTCACTGAAAATATCTAATAGTAGTATTGTTTAGTGAAAACAGATGATACAGTTAAAAAAAGAAATCAGTTTCACATAATACTTTGCCAAATTTAATATGTAGTTTGTAAATTTTATAGAAAACATATATTGAAGATGTGATCTTACCTGACCAGATGCAACGGTGATGTGTGAGAAGATGAGGTTTGCAGTGTGGGAAGTGACTTGTATTCCGAAATATGTAGCAGGATTATGAATTAGCAGACTTGCTGAACAATTCACTGTCATTAACTTTGTTGGAACTCCTGTGTGATCTGATCCTTCCCCATAATACACATTTTCAATCCTTATGCTCTGTGTGTATGTAACCAATTATGAGAAGATGATGAAAAAACATATGAATCTGTAGACACATTTGCATTTGCATTTGCATTAGACGGTCTCACCATGAGACAAAACATAATTTGAGTATAACGTTTTAACACTTTAAAATGGATGAATGTTAATTTGTGTTAGTTATACCCGTCTCATAAATGAGACCGTCTCATACAAGTCTTTGTCATCATTAAATAATGAGAAAATTACCTTGATGCTAACTTGAGCTTCATTATGCATGCTAACACCCCAAATACCCAAACAAATCCCAAAAAAAACCAACACAAAAGTCACACCAACAATCATGGAATTGCAGTGTTTGGCATACGCTCTACTCCCATAGTAATCATCATCGCCGCTGCCGCTGCCACCGCCGCCCTCCTCCGCCACCACATCGCAGTAGTGCTTATTCCACCTCCGCCGGTTCCCAAAAATGCGGCTGATGGCGGTGGACGACGATGATGTCAGCGAGTGCCTTGGATCGGATGGCGAAAGGCACGGGCCGTTTGATGAGGACGAGCATTTGTCGATATCATCGTGAGAATCCCCGGACGGGCTTTGCACGTAGTACGCCCTCGGGGAGGCCGACGATGGCGGGCCCAGGCTCGTGATGTCCGATTCTGACGACGCGTGCATCATCTTTTCGGCCTTTTATAAATGCTGCACCTGATGAAATACATTACGCTTATTATCCTTCAAATTTAAATAAAACACACACATTTATGGATGCTAGATTCCAATTTATTTTAGTAGATGTAGCAATTAGAAGATAGGTAAAATGTAATATGGGATTCACTTATTATTACGTACCAATTATGTATGCAAGAAAATCAGCATAAAGAAGTAATGATTAAAGAATGATGGCTCAGAAGATGATTTTGTTGTGTTCGAGAATGAAGAATGTTGCACTTAATTTTTAGAGACTGTAGTGTTATTAGTGAATAATAATAATAATATTATTATATATGTATTAAGGAAAAGAAAAGTGTGTGTTGAATTGGGCAACATTGGATTCGTATAATCAGCAGTAATTTAGGAGAGAGAATTGATAATGATAGAAGAGAGAGAGCCCTGAAACAGAAAGGATAAATTCTATAACAACCAAAATTCAGATGAGACAATTTCAAAGGAGTAGATAGTATATATAATTGGTCAGACTTTTACTATATTGGTCCTAGAAGTTTAGTAATATAAAACTAAAGTATTAGTCCCTCCCTCCCATTAATGATTTTCTTACCGTTCATAAGTATTTTGTGATAAAATGATAAAGTATTAGGGTAGAAAGAATTATTTATTAGTATTTTATGTGATAAAATAATGGATAGTTGGGGATAGAAATAGTTGTTTATTAGTATTTTATGTAATAAAGTGATAAAACAATTTTACCATAAACTATGAGACAAAAATAATGACAATTTTACTATATATTATGGAAGGGAGAGAGTATTATCCCCTATATTACTAATAAAGAGTTTATTTTGATGATGTATCATCTTGTGGTTAGTTTGGATGATGTGTCATTTTGAGGTTAATTTGGATGAGTTATCACATTTTATTATATTAATTTGTCATTTTACTATTGATTTGTAGTTAATATGTGACATCCATATGACATTTTAATGTGTAGTTTAATTAAAAAAAATTGCAATAACTAAAATTTGAACCTTCCACTTCTTACATAATATTTATACCTAATTGCACTAAACTCACTAAACTATCACTGAAATTATATCTAGACCATCTAACTATTTTTTGTTGCACTAAACTATACAAATTATTTTTTGTTGCACTAACCTATACAAACTATTATTTTATTACATTTAAACCATTGAACTAATTTTTCAAGCCAATTTTTATCCCGATTATATACATGTGCACCACACTTGATTTTAAAAAAGACTTTTTCATTAATTTTTTATACTAAGCACAATATTTTTTCCCCACCCATACTACAACTGATGTGCAAACTTTTTCTTCCTCAATTCTCGATTTTTTAAGTCCGGAGAAAGATAAAAAAATACTCAAATTTAAGTTAGAGATTCTCGTGAATCAATTGCAGAATATGTAGAATTTGACACAATAATTTTATTTCAATAATTGTTTAAGCAAATATACTAATATACACCCTAAATTGTTCATGTTTAGTTTATTTATGCACATAATTATATTTTTTATTGTTAAATATATTACTCCCTCTGTTCAACACTCGTGTTTTAACGAGTGAATTATTTATTAATATTTAAAATGATAAAGAGATTTTTAAGGTGGAGAATGATAGTGTTACCCCTCATCTATTCTACCATGCCTTAAAAATCACTTTATAATTTCATATACAATAAACAACTCGCTCAACAAAATACAAGTCAAAAAGTGAAATGTCCAATCGAGTGTGGAACGGAGGGAGTATATATTATGAATATAATTTTTTTAATTAAAAAACTGCATAATACGTGGGCACTAAACTAGTATATATACATATGTATAATTAATTGTAGTATTACTGAAATAATTGTAATAAACCCAAAGTAATTCATTTACAGGTATATGTAAAGCTAGAATTCGAACACTACAAGTCTTCTTGGGAGCATGGGTTCAATAAGATAAAAACTTGTATAAAATCGGATTCACTATGAACTCTAATATTTAGTATAATTATAATGTATATATACTATTATTGTTATGAACAAAACTTATTACTATTCTATATAAACACTATAATTACGAGTCTATCGATTTTAAAAGTAGGATATACTATTGTATATAGAAAAAAAGTACAAACATTGCTTAATATTTAAAGTCGCACTATTAAAATATTCTCTCCGTCCCAAATCAATTTTCACACTGATATGAAACCGCAAAATCAAGGAAAAAACACTTTATGCCTTTATTTTTTTTTACAGGGAGGGCAAAATTGTCAAATCAACTTTTTGCTAATTGAGTGATTAAGAAATCAGCTCAATAGCCTCCCAACTTAAAGAAATAGTAACAGACACAGTGTAAAACATTAAATAAATCAAATAAATTCTGAAAAGTTAAAATCTAAAATCTGTTCAAGGGAAAAAATTTCCCCCAAAAATTACAATGAAAATATACCACCTAAAATTCTAAAATCTGGAAAGTACAAGTGTCTAATCACTCTTTAGCAATGGATCCAAGATTTTAAAAGTAGGTAGAATATTATATAGAAAAGAAAATTATTTTAAATTTGGGGTAGCAACTTGAGTTGTAAATATACTCTCGTGGCATAAACATGGACTCCGATTTCTCAATCTTTTAAGATAGATTTTAAACTTTTTTTGGGAGAGAATGACAATACAGTTTAAACTTTTTTTGTTTATTCTTCAATGTTATTTAGGCACTACCAAAAAAGAAATGAAATCAATTTCTCTCCACACAGCCACAATTATTAACATTCGAATTTGCCCTGAATGTCTAAAAACGCAGTCAAATTGTAAGCATCAATACAGAATTTCTGCTATTCAAACAATAAAACATAACTCTCATTTTACATTCAATTCGACTGAAAGGAATTGTATTGGTGAGAAGTTTCTCAACTCTACCCTTATTTTTTTTTTCAACAAATAAAATTGAGCTTTATATATGGTTAATTGGAAATGCAAATGATTATATGATTTTTTATTTTTTTTGACAACATATATGATTTCTTTTAAACAACACTCAATGTACAATGTCAACCATTTTCGTTTTCTTAACGGATCGGATACGGACGGATAATAGTACTTATATCGTATTCTAAATTATATTTTTTTCTCAAATTCGAAGTCGGATACGGAAAAGCCGGATTTGGATATGAATTCGGAATATTCGGTATACGGATACGGGACGGATATCGGATGAATCCGGGCCGGATTCGAATAACTATAATCGGATAATATATTTCAAACGAAAATCATCAAAATGTGATTGAAACACATAAAAAAAAACTACCTATGCAATATTTCATAGAAGTTCTAATGCAAATTATAAAAATTATATCTACTGCTAATAATATGAAATTAAAAGTTATATCCTTCGTAACTATCACCACTCCAGCACAACATAACGCCTAAGAAGACATATATAATATTATACTGAACTTTCAAGTTGAGACTACAACACCACACTTTTTAACAAACCATTAACTATGAATCTGGATTTATTAAGTACTAATATTATATTATTATATATGTATTAATATAAAATATAAAATAAAATATATTAAAAAATCCGGATATCCGGATTTATTATCCGGACAATATCCGATAAAATATGGGAAAACTTGAATATGGTCCGATATTATGTATTCTGAATCCGTAGTTAACTATCCGTATTCGCCCGGATACTAGTTTTTATACCGAATTCGATACCGACCGGATACGGCTCCAGATCGATCGGAAAATATCCGATCCGTTTTTACCCCTACTCTGATATATATTTATATTACATGAAATATGAATTAATAATTGTTTAAAGGGTATATCTACAACTTTGCTTAAATCTTAGAATAAAATTATTATTTCAAATATTAATCATTCCTTTTAATATGAAGTTGAAATCTGAAAATTAAAACAACATAAACTGATTAAGAAAAAAAATTAAAAAAAAATGAAACAACGTTAAAAAAATATTAATATATTAATTAATATGCATTAATAAAAAAATAAAAGTGAATGAATTATAATATAAAATATTTTGTTACATAAAATAAATTAAGATATACTCCCTCCGTCCCGCTATGTTTGTCCCACTTTCTTTTTATGGGCGTCCCACTATATTTTAAATGGAGTACATAAGAACAATAATAAAAAAAATTAAAGAATTAATAATTAAATATAATTCACATTAACATAAAATACATTTAGATTGAATATTTTACTTATATTAAATTAAGTCAAAATAAAAATTAACTAAACAAAAATAAATGAAGCATATAATAAAGTTAAATAAATAAAATATAAAATAATAAATATTAATTACACATTTTATAACATTCATACATACTTTAATTACCTAAACAATTAGAAAATAATTATATTGTGACATGTCATCATTATCTATAGATCAAATTCATTATTATTTTTTACATAATTCTCATTTCTTAATTAGATCGAAATTCACAATAATGTGACATATATGAAGTATAAATTTCATATTATTTTGTTGAGTGATGTTTTCAAAATCGATGTATGATAAAATATTAGATATAAAATAAAGGATAATACAAAAAAGCTAATGCTCAATAAAATAAATATTCAAGATATTTAAAATTTTATAGATTAACTTAATTTCTAAGTAACATAAATATAATTTAAGATGTGCATGTATGGTTCAAACTTTAGTAATTGCAATTTTTTTTATTAAACTACATATTAAAATGTCACATGGATGCCACATATTGCTACAAACCAATAAAAAAATAACACATCAATACAATAAAATGTAACCTCTCATCCAAATTAACCTCAAGATGACACATCATCTAAATTAACCACAATATGACACATCATCAAAAAAAACTCTATATTAGTATATAGTGGGATCCATAGTTGTGTCCTCTCTCCTTTCTAATAATATTGGTCTTTTTTTTTTTTAAATCCTCTCTTCCACAATTACCTTATTTTATTTTCGCTGCTTTCAAAAGATAGATCACTTAGGGTCCGCTTGATTGGGAGTAAAAGAGAATGATTCTCATTTAAAATGCTTGGCAGGTTTAGTACACCTATAATGGGAATAGAACAAAGAATAATCGATCTAACTTAAATATGAACAAATATAAATTAATAGGAAGTGTGATTCAAGATATTGGTAACTGCTCCACATATTTATTTTTTGGCTAGCTTTGGATGTACCAGGTGCACTGTGTACGTTATAATATATATTTAGGAACTTATAATTTGTTATATTGAAATATACAATTATATTTTACGAACACAAGTTATATATTTCAATATAACAAGTTGTAAATCTCAGTACAACAAATTACAAATTTATAAATAATTATGTTTTTTTTTCGACTTCCATAATTCAATTGAAGTAAACCATGTTATGAACAACAATGTTACTGTGTTGACAAATCTAGTATTTTATTTTTATTTCGGCTTACATAATTCAAATAGGGGTAGTTATTTATATGTACCATTTATAAGGAACTATTACCCTTAAGTGTTACAATTTTTTAGTTTTACTCCAAAGTACAAAAAAAATATTTTGAAAGACCTAAATACCCTTAAATATTACAACAATCAAGTTTGGCAATTTGTGTGCTATTTTTTGAACTGTAACTGTGATTAATGTTGACCAAAAACTTAACATAACTCGTATACTAACCTTAATTAACTCCATGAATTCCTCTTAAATCCAAAAAATGCTATTTTCCTTCCTTTCAAAACCAATTTTTCAAGCTCTTTCTGCACGCAAAAATCTTGACCTTCCTGAATACTCTGCAATTCAAAAATTGTGACGGCAAAATCGCCTAGCCGTGGTCACAAAAATAATCCGTTGAAGTCGATTCTGCACACCAAAACAACTGCACATCGAACTGGTGGCGCCGGAAATTGCTGCCTCTCGCTGTTGAGGGAAATTAAATAAATAGATTATTCCCGACCTTCTCTACAGGCTCGAGCTTTTAGATGAGACGGAATTCTCCAATGGTATCAGAGCCCAGAATGTGGGTTCGATTCCCTTGGAAGCACTCCACCCATTTAAATTGTCCACTCTGTTGGGCCTCTTCTCCAGAGAGCAGAGGCAATGATTCGGCCCACGAGTGAGGGGGAGTGTTGAGGGAAATTATATAAATAGATTATTCCCGACCCTCTCTACAAGCTCGAGCTTTTAGATGAGACGGAATTCTCTCACTCGCCAAATCAATGGTCGCCGATTCTGCACACCAAAAATCCTGACACAACTGCACCTAAAAAATGGATGACCACCAATAAACAGTTATATAGCCGAAATAACTGCACACAAATCCACACTAAAACAAAAAAACGCCGAACTGCACACCAAAAATGGATGACCACCAAAAATCGATTCTGCACACCAAAAATCGATTATGTACACCAAAAATGGTTGAAGTCGATTCTGCACACCAAAAATCCTGACACCACTGCAGACAAAACATGGATGACCACCAATAAATAGTGATATAGCCGAAAAAACTGCACACAAATCCACACTAAAACAAAAAAAAACGATGAGACTGTTATTCGCCGAAAAATCACCGACAACCCCTACACGCCGGAAATCGGAAAACGTCGGACACCAGATATCACCAGAAAATTGACAACCCCTAAACGTCCTCACCACTAAATGCCGGAAATCGAAAAATCGCCTACAACCCCTAACGCCAGAAACTGGAAGACAATTAAACGACGACAACACCAAAACGCCGAAAAACAGAAGATGCCGCGAATTTGTCGAACATTTGCAGAAGATGCCACGAATTTGATTAGAAAAAAAGAAGATGGGAAAACACTGAATACCAGATCAATCTGGAAAATTGCTGCACAAAAGAAATGAGGGAAAGACGAAAAATATGGAAACATTAACCATATCTAATTACGTTAATTTGTAATTAATTAATTTGATATCATAAATCCATAATTAAAAGTCAATTGCATATATACTTAACATAACTGTGATTAATACATTTACCCGGTTACTAAGGTAATCCATTATATTATTATTTTAATAATATAAGGGTAAATATGTCAACAATTGTACCTACATGTATTACTAAAAGGTACTAGTACCTTAGAGTAATATTCCCTCATAAACGTTACTTATAAGCAATTTTTCCATTAAAATATTGAAGCAAACCATGTTATGAGCAACCATATTATTGTGTTGACATATATATCTAGTATTTTACAACATTATAATAATATAGGATTAATTTTCAATAGATTAATTCCCTTATCTTTATCTTTAACCAATCACTACTACACATTTGAGCTTGGAGAGCTCCACTTGGACAGCTCTTTTTTCGAACAGCTCTCCAAGTGGTTCCTTGGAGAGCGATTCTATTAAAAAAAAAAAAAAACACAGCGGTTAAAAACCGCTGTCCAAGATCAAAGCTTAGACAACGGTTCATAACCGTTGTCTGCAAAATAATTGGAGGCGGTTTTGAACCGCTTTTCCAAAAAAAAAAACTTAGACGATGGTTCATAACCGCTCTCCAAGTGAATTAATTTTTTTTTTTTTTTGTAAAGCTTTTATTTTTTTTTTTTTTAATTTTTAAATTTTTTTTTGTAAGTTCAAATATTTTATTCTTTAAATTCTCGTATTATTTCTTTTTTTAATATTAAATAAGTATATAATGAGATTAACACAAACTCTTATGTAAAATTTGTTCATAATATTACTTGTTTAAATAGAAAAGTATTACTTGTTTAGATAGAAAGGTATAACTTGTTTAAAGAAAAGTATTACTTGTTTGATGAAAAAATATTACTTGTTTAAAGGAAAATATTACTTATTTAGATAGAAAAGTATTACTTGTTTAGAAGGAAAATTATTATAAGTTTAAAAGAAAGGTAGTACTTTTTTAATTTAAATTTATATAAAAAAAATTATTATATAAAAATGTGATTGAATTAATAAATAAGATAATTGAAATAAAGAATTTAAAAAAAAATTGCAAGAAAAAATGATTTTTAGAACATATAGAATTAATTTCATTAAATAAACACAAGAAAAGTATTACTTGTTTAGATGAAAAAGTATTACTTGTTTAAAGAAAAGAAATACTTGTTTAAATAGAAAAGTATTACTAGCTTGTTTAAATAGAAAAGTATAACTTGTTTAAAAAAATATATATATTACTTGTTTAGAAGAAAAAGTATTACTTGTTTAAAGAAAAATATTACTTATTAAGATAAAAAAAGTATATTACTTGTTTAGAAGGAAAAATATTACAAGTTTAAAAAAAGAAAGAAGTTTTAAAAAAAACAAGTAAAAAAATATAATTTTAATATAATTTAATTTAAATTTATATAAAAAAAATTATTATTATATAAAAAAAAATGATTGAATTAATAAATAAGATAATTGAAATAAAGAATTTAAAAAAAAAAATTGTAAAAAAAAAGCGAATTCTAACATATAGAATTTATTTCATTAAAAAAATTGTGCCCGAAAAAAAAAATTTCAATTAATTGGGAGATATGGCTTATATATGAGATGTTTGGTGGGTCCGTGCTAAAAAATCAATTTTTTAAAAAAAAAAAAAAAGTGTTGGAGAGTGAAAAAACCATCTTTGTCAAGTGTATATACTTGTTTAAAAAAAAAAACCCCGTCCAAGTGTGATTTCTTGGACAAATAAGTTGTCCAAGCTTGACACAAGCTGGAAAAAGCGGTTATAAATTTTTCAAAAAAATCTGTATTAGTGAATAGTCCACTGCAAAAATTTATATAGACTTGGTTCATGCTATGAATCTTATTTTTAATTCATGACATTTGACCTTATTTGGGGTATAATACAGGTCAAGTTTAGTGGTTTAAAAAAAGAGTTAGATCTTTCATGAATCAGGTCTATGTTATATATGAACATGGATTATTTGATTCATTTCGATCATTTCTAACACATATTTCTAAACCACTAAACTTGACTTGTATCATACCCTGTGCAGGGTCAAATGTCATGAATTAAAAACAAGGTTCATAACATGAAAGAAGTTTATACAAGTTTTTATATTAGAAAAATGTATTGGAAATGAGTGAAATATGTCAAATAATCCAAGTTTAGAGCATAGATTTGGTTCATGGGAGACCAACTTCTTATAATGCATGCAAAGGCTAAAGGAGTAAAAGTTGTGTTGGGATATTTTAGTTTTGATGAATTATGCCAAAACATTATCAACTTGTGTTATTGAAGCTAATTTACAGATAACAAGTTGAGGGGCGAACGAGAAAACAAATTGAGGGGAACCTCATGAAGTCGATTTAAGATGATCGAGATCGACGAGGTCATTCGATGAGAAGGATGAGTTCCGATCCAGATCTGGATCGGATCAAAAGTCGAAATGATCGGATCAAAAAAAACAAAGATTTTCATAATCACCGATGAACAAAGGATTTCAAAGATATAATTTTCAATTTATTTCAATTTATCGATAAAAAATCCGATTCCGTTAGACTCACAAAAAGCAAAATTAAGAAGAAAAACATATTGATGTGATTAAAAGTTAATAAATAAAAAAAAAAGTTGGAAGATTTTAGAAAATATTAAACTCACCATTTTAAAAAATAAATACATTGACTATCTTCAAAAAAAAATGGAGAATCTAAAGTGAAGATTAAAAGCCAAATATTCAAGGACTCCATTCAAGAACACATGGCATTAAATATCCAAATTTAACCAAGAGTGTTCTCTACCCTATCTAAGCACAAAATGTCATATCCTGAAAGCTTAGAGATTTCAACCTTAAAGATTGAGGCTAAATCATTGTAAGGAAAAATCTCACCATAGTTGGAGACAACACCAAATCCAAACCCCATGGTGAAGTAAGGTAGTTGTTAGGCAATCCCGTAGAGGGTGATAAGTCCCGTTGGAGTGTGAACTCGTTAAACATCTGTAGGCAAACCCGAGTGAGGGTGATAAGTCCCGTTGGATTTCTTCCCGGGAGGTGATAAGTCCCGAGGCGAACCCGAGAGAGGGTTATAAGTCCGATTCAGTGTGAGCTTTCGGTAAATATCTATAAGCAATCCCTGGGAGGGTGATAAGTCCTGCTGAAGGAATTTCCCTAGAGAGGAGAGTGGATGTAGGACTGGTTGTCCGAACCACTATATATTGCTGTGTTGTTTACTGCTTTATGTTTATACTTGTCATATGCATCTAGTTATAAGCAAAACACAACACATGAGTTTAAAAAGGAAAAATTGGAAACACTCTGCCCTCACCCCTGTTTTATATGCATCGAAAATAATGTTTTTCGCTTCATTCGCCAAAAAATGGGTTTTCCCAAAAGTGGTATCGAAAGGTGCTCAAAAGATTATTTTTTTTTTTAGAGTGATCGCTGAGCGGATCTATTTTTTTAAACTCATCTCGTCGATACCATAAATTGGTATCAGAGCAGGTACTCAACAGATCACTATTTTCAAAGTGATCGCCTGAGCTGATTTATTTTTTTTAAAGAAAACCCGTTTCTTTAAAAATGCATATATTTTAATGTTTTTTCCATTATCAAAAAAAAAGGAAATTGTTGGGATATTTTAGTTTTGATGAATTATGCGAAAACATTATCAACTTGTGTTATTGAAGCTAATTTAAAAAAGTTGAGGAACGAGAGAACAAATTGAGGAACTCATGAAGTCGACGAAGATGATCGAGATCGACGAGGTCGAACTAGAGGTTTGGCCGATCAAGATCGGATGAGAAGGATGAGTTCCGATCCAGATCTTGATCTTGATCGTCGCATCGATCAAAGGATTTTCAGTTCATTCACCGATGAACAATTTCAAAGATTGATGAACAAAGGATTTAAATTTCACCGTAAATCTACAATCGATTTCATTGGACCAGATCGGTGACTTATCGAAGCAATGAACGATGTCCGAAAATGATCGATCCGTTAGACTCACAAAAAGCGGTGATCAATAAGAAACACACATATTGATGTGACATAAAATTTCGCAAAAAAAAATGCAATAGACAAAGAAAAGTTGGAAGACTATTAGTATGGATTTGAATATTACTCTCCAACGGTAATATTTAAATCCACACTATAAATACATTGACTATCTTCAAAAAGAAGATAATGGAGAATCTGCAAAGTGAAGATTAAAAGCCAAATATTCAAGAAACTCCATTCAAGAACACAGGCATTAAATATCCAAATTTAACCAAGAGTGTTCTACCCTAGATCTTATGCCATATCCTAAGCTTAGAGAGATTTTTTTCAACCTTAAAATTGAGGCTAAATCATTGTAAGGAAAATCTCACCATAGTTGGAGACAACACCAAATCCAAACCCCCATGGTGAAGTGAGGTAGTTGTTAGGCAATCCCGTAGATAAGTCCCGGACTGAGTGTGAACTTCTCAGAAAACCCGAGTGAGGGTGATAAGTCCCGTTGGAGTTGAACTCGTTAAACATCTGTAGGCAATCCCGTGGAGGGTGATAAGTCCCGAGGCGAACCCGAGAAGAGGGTTATAAGTCCAATTTGAGCTCAGAAATATCTATAAGCAATCCCGTGGAGGGTGATAAGTCCCGTTGAAGGAATTTCCCTAGAGGGAAAGTGGATGTAGGATTTGGTTGTCCTAACCACTATATATTTCTTGTGTTGTTTCTTTATGTTTATACTTGTCATATCATCTAGTTATAAGCAAAACACAACACATGAGTTTAAAAGAAAAATTGGAAACACTCGCCCTACCCCTTTTTATATGCATCGAAAATAATGTTTTTTTTTCAAATGAAAAGTGGTATCGAGAAAGGGTGCTTAAAAGATTATTTTTTTTTAGAGTGATCGTTCTATTTTTTTAAACAATCCGATTAAATTGGTATCGATTAGTAGAAACAGATCAATTTTCAAAGTGATCGCTGAAATGATTTATTTTTTTTTAAAAAAACCCGTTTTTTTAAAAATGCATATATTTTAATGTTTTGGCGTCATTATCAAAAAAAGGAAATTGTTGGGATATTTTAGTTTTGATGAATTATGCCAAAACATTATCAACTTGTGTTATTGAAGCTAATTTACGATAAACGAGAACAAATTGAGGGAACTCATGAAGTCGATAAAGATGATCGAGATCGATTTAGGTCAGAAAAGTTGATCAAGATCGGATGAGAAGGATGAGTTCCGATCCAGATCTATAATGCATCGATTTCGGATCGATCAAATCGGTTCATGAAAAAGATTTCAAATCGGTGAAATCATCGATGAACAAAGATTTTTTCGGTGAAATCACCGATGAACAATGATTTCAAAGAATGAACAAACGATCAAAGATCGAACAATGATTTCAAAAATCTACAGAAAATGACCGATCGGTCGAATCGAAGCAATGAACAAGAATCCGACGAAATGATCGATCCGTTAGACTTTCATTTGATCAATAAGAAGACAACACACATATTGATGTGACATAAAGTTCTGCATTTAATAGACAAAGAAAAAGTTCAAGATTATTAGTATGGATTTGAATATTACTTTCCAAATCGGTAATATTTAAATCCACACTATAAATACATTCACTATCTTCAAAAAAGAAGATAATGGAGAATCTGCAAGTGAAGATTAAAAGCCAAATATTCAAGACTCCATTCAAGAACACATGGCATTAAATATCCAAATTTAACCAAGAGTGTTCTACCCTAGATCTAAGACAAATGTCATATCCTAAACTTAGAGATTTTCCCAACCTTAGCATTGAGGCTAAATCATTGTTCACCATAGTTGGAGACAACACCAAATCCAAAACCCCATGGTGAAGTGAAGAGGTAGTTGTTAGGCAATCCCGTTTTAAGTCCCGTTGAGTGTGAACTCGTTAAACATCTGTAGGCAAACCCGAGTGAGGGTGATAAGTCCCAACTTGAACTTTTAAACATCCATAGGCAATCCCGTGGAGGGTGATAAGTCCCGAGGCTTTTTAAGTGTGAGCTCATATCTATAAGCAATCCCGTGGAGGTGATAAGTCCCGTTGAAGGAATTTCCTAGAGATGGATGTAGGATCAATTGTCCAACCACTATATATTCTTTTCGTTGTTTATTTGCTTTATGTTTATACTTGTCATATGCATCTAGTTATAAGCAAAACACAACACATGAGTTTAAAAAGGAAAAATTGGAAACACTCTGCCCTCACCCCTGTTTTATATGCATCGAAAATAATGTTTTCGCTTCCGCACGCGCAAAATGGGTTTTCCCACCGGGACCATCAAGTTGTTATGGTGCATCTTTCATCATATGCTAGCTAGCCTCATCATAAAGTATCCTAAATATCATTTACACAATAAACCAAGCAATGAGATGGTCACACTGAAAACATCATGTATCATTTTTAGAAATTACGTTTCAAATTCAAGTTTTGGTATGAAATTTCTCTATATAAATACCGTTGTTGCTTGATGGACTTTTATATTCGATAAAAATTTGGGTAGACCTGGTTCATACCATGAACTCGGGTCAAACTTGACTCATTTATACAAACGGGTCAGATATAAACAATTCCAACCCATTTCTCCTATTTCTTTTCGCACTGATTTTCATCTCCCCTCTCTCCCACCCACACACCGAAACCGCTGCACTCCACTCTCTGCGACTCTTTCCGCGGAACTGCTCCACTCTCCGCGATGGCGACAGCGACGGCGAATCTCTGCGACCCGATGACGACGATGCCTCCGTGATGAAACTCGACGATTCGTCTTCTATTTCACTGTTTGTTATTTTCTTTTTGAATTTTTTGTTCGTCAATAAGCTTGGGTGTTTTTGTGACGCGAAGGCTTAATTTCTTGCAATTTTGCGGTTTTCAATTTGCGGTTTTTGTTATGGTTATAATTTACGAAGGTTTCATTATTGCGGTTCAACGATAAAGGTTGAAGGTTTCATTATTGATATTTTTGTTATGGTTAAGATGAAGGTTGAAGGTTTCATTATTGCGATTTTTGCGGCTTCATTATAAATACAACTCCATAATTGATTAAGATGAAGGTTGAAGGTTTTTTGGTATAACAGTGACACTTTTTTGGAATAACAGTGATACTCTTTTGGAATAACAGTGATACTTTCCTCCATTAGTGAAACTTCTCATATTCAAAAGTCATAGTACGTATTATTAACAATGTTTCCATTTATTTATGCAGATCTTTATTCTGTTTTGGTTACACAACTACTATGTTGTTGTTGTCTTGAATCATGTTGATGAAAAAACACAATAATTGGATAATATAAAATATCAACCTCGACTTAATGATTTCTTTGAGTGTGCTTAAATTCTTGTAAGCTTTCCGTTGTTCTTACCTTTTGTTTTAGTTTATACTCCCTCCGTCCCAATCTTTATGGTAAAGTACTCAGTTTTTTTGTCTCAATCTTTATGGTAAAGTTACTTACACACTTTATTACTTTATCACTTTATCACATAAAATATTAATAAACAACACTTTCTACCCCCAATTACTCATCACTTTATCACTTTATCATATAAAATACTGATAAACAGTTCTTCCTACCCCACCACTTTATCACTTTACCATTATTACACTAAATGCTTATGAACAGTCACAATCCCACGAAGATTGGGATGGAGGGAGTAGAACAATGAGGTTTATAGCAAATAGTGATAGTTTTATAACATAATAGTGATAGTTAATTTGAATAACAGTGATAGTTTTTCTGAATAACAGTGAGAGTTTTACTTAGTAACAGTGAGAGTTTTACTTAGTAATAGTGATAATTATTTTGCATAAAAGTGAGAGTTTTACTAAATAACAGTGATAGTTTTACTGAATAACAATGAGAGTTTTACTTAGTAACAATGAGAGTTTTTGTGAACAAAAGTTGAACCTTTTTTTCTTCACTTTCTTATTTATTTAATTTTTTTATTTTTTTTTGGTTTTGTAGCAATCACAAATGTCTTTGTTTCTTCAATCAAGGAATCACTCAAAAAGCAAAGACGTCTCGAACTATAAATTTGAAAATGTGGAATTTCGATGGCAAATAACTAAGCATGATGATGATTGCGGTGTGTACTTGATGCATCATCTTCAGAATTTTGATGGTGCAATTTACACATCTCCGGATATGAAAAAGGTAGGTTTGTTTTTTTAATTTATTTATTTTTTAACTTTTAATGTTAAGTCTTTCTACACTAATTTTAATATTTTCTTATGAAGGCTTTGGTACGATGGGTGTTGAGGGCTGAGCTTTGTGCATTTATTGTTCTATCTGATGTGAACAAGTCTAAAGAAAAAGGTTTTAGAAAAAGTTAATGATTTCTACAAGAACAAGCCAACATTAATCGAACGTATTGCAAACGAGAAAAATGAGATAAAATTAAGGGATCAAGAAGAGAAGAAAAAGGTTGTTGCTGAGGGGAGGAGCAAGAGACCAAGAAGATGACTTTGATTTTTTTTTTTAAATCTGGAAAGTGTATTAGGCTTAACAATGATCGTTTTTGCTATTTTTTGTCCATATTAGACAGTGATGGTTATGCAGTTTAACAAGTGAAGTTTTTGTCCATATGCAATTTAACAATTGTAGTTTAACAATGATATATTTAGCGGAGCTTTTGTAGATTTTGGTTGTGGTTGCTTAATTGAAATTGTTGATTAGGTTTGATTTTTTTTAATAGTGATAATAGTTATGCATAATAGTGAGAGTTTTACTTTGTAACAGTGAGAGTTTTATTGAATAACAGTGAGAGTTTTACTTAGTAATAATGTTTGTCCCTGTGAAAAACACATGAAATGCGGAAAAAATCATGAAATGCATATAAAACAGGGGTGAGGGCAGAGTGATTCCAGATTTTTGTGTTTTAAGTCCATGTGTTGTGTTTTGCTTATAATCGAATGCATATGACAAGATAAGAACATAAAGCAACAAAGAACACAACAAAGTATAGTGGTTCGGAAACTCAAGCTCCTACATCCACTCTCCCTGTTCCTAGGGAAATTCCTTCAAACTGGACTTATCACCCTCTCGGGCTCGCCTCGGGACTTATCACCCTTCACGGGATCGCCTACAAGCTTTCAGGCTAACTCACTATAGCTTACTCACTTCTTCTACCTTGAGTTTTCTGGTTGACTCACTGCAACTTACTAACTCTTTACAACTCCACACAAACTACCTAACAATAGGGTTTTGGTTTGGTTGGTGTCTCCAACTAGGTTGAGATTTTCCCTTACATTTGTTTAGCCTCAATGTTAAGGATGGGAAAATCTCTCTAAGCTTAGGATATATCTTGGGTTGCTTAGATTGGGTTTAAGAACACTCTTGAATATATTTGTATATCTACATACTTGTGTTCTATGGTGGGAATGCTTTGAGTATATGGCTCTTGGCTCTGTAGCATTTTTCCACATTCTCCACACTTAATTTAATAGAAGATCTTGTATTTATAGTGTGGATTTGAATGTTACCGTTGGAGAGAATCACATTCAAATCCATACTATTATGTAAGTTCTGCAGCTTTTTCAGGTTGGTTGTCTTCCTCTCATTGGTCCACGTCAGCTGAATCTAACGGCTATATTCTTCAGGATCTTCTGAGTCTTCAGGATTCTCTGAGTCTTCAGGTTCCTTTGAGTCTTCAGGTTTCTTCTGAGTCTTCAAAATTCTTCTTGAGTCTTGAGTTCTTAGTCTCCAGGGTTCTCTGAGGAAGATCTCGATTTCTCTGGAGTCTCCGGAAATCTCGACTCGGCAGACTTCCTTTTGTTCATCGAGAGCTCTTGACACTCAAAGTGTTCAGTTACCGGTTCTTTTCAGCGGACCTAATCACTTTACTTCTTGACCCTAGGTCACTTGACTCGAGCTATCGATTTCTTCTTGCACGATCGTCAATTTCGTGATCGGATCAACCACATCTTGGTCGATTTATCGGGATAAGCATCGAATCGATCGCGGAGTTATATCGGGTTATCTTATATGATCCTCGATCGTCGTCGATCTTGATCGAACTCATCTACGCTCCTCTTGATGCTGCCTCTTCTCTTGATCTTACGGGCCGGTTTCTTTACGATCAAACATATGCGCTCTTGATCACGGATCGACTTATTTCTTCGATCATCGTCAGTCTGTTATAGTCATCCCGATCTTACGATCGGTGGCTTAATTTTCTTCTCTTACGATTTTGCCTGATTCATCGATTAACTCCGGAACTCATCTTACTCATCTTACTCATTTGATCTCGATCAGTCTCATCTGCAGCCTCGTCTGATCTCGATCATCTACTTCTGATTTCGTTAGTTCCCCCTCAACTTGTTCTTTCGTTCCCCCTCAACTTGTTATCTGTAAATTAGCTTCAATAACACAAGTTGATAATGTTTTGGCATAATTCATCAAAACTAAAATATCCCAACAATTTCCCCCTTTTTGATAATGACGCCAAAACATTAAAATATATGCATTTTTAAAGAAACGTGTTTTCGTTTAAAAAGATCAGTTCAGGTGATCACATTAAAAGTGATCTTTTGAACACCTGCTCTGATACCAATTGTTTGTCCCTGTGAAAAACCCATGAAATGCGGAAAAAATCATGAAATGCATATAAAACAAGGGTGAGGGCAGAGTGATTCCAGATTTTTGCGTTTTAAGTCCATGTGTTGTGCTTTGCTTATAATCGAATGCATATGACAAGATAAGAACATAAAGCAATAAAGAACACAACAAAGTAAAGTGGTTCGGAAACTCAAGCTCCTACATCCACTCTCCCTGTTCCTAGGGAAATTCCTTCAAACTGGACTTATCACCCTCTCGGGCTCGCCTCGGGACTTATCACCCTTCATGGGATCGCCTACAAGCTTTTAGGCTAACTCACTGTAGCTTACTCACTTCTTCTACCTTGAGTTTTCTGGCTGACTCACTGCAGCTTACTAACTCTTTACAACTCCACACAAACTACCTAACAATAGGGTTTGGGTTTGGTTGGTGTCTCCAACTAGGTTGAGATTTTCCCTTACATTTGTTTAGCCTCAATGCTAAGGTTGGGAAAATCTCTCTAAGCTTAGGATATATCTTGGGTTGCTTAGAATATATTTGTATATCTACAGACTTGTGTTCTATGGTGGGAATGCTTTGAGTATATGGCTCTTGGCTCTGTAGCATTTTTCCACATTCTCCACACTTAATTTGATGGAAGATCTTGTATTTGTAGTGTGGATTTGAATGTTACCGTTGGAGAGAATCACATTCAAATCCATACTATTCTGTAAGTTCTGCAGCTTTTTCAGGCTGGTTGTCTTCCTCTCATTGGTCCACGCCGGCTGAATCTAACGGCTATATTCTTCAGGATCTTCTGAGTCTTCAGGATTCTCTGAGTCTTCAAGTTCCTTTGAGTCTTCAGGTTTCTTCTGAGTCTCAGGATACTTCTGAGTCTTCAGGATTCTTCTGAGTCTTCAAGATTCTTCTGAGTCTCAGGATACTTCTGAGTCTCAGGTTCTCTGAGTCTCAGGTTTCTCTGAGTCTCAGGTTTCTCTGACTCAGCAGACTTCTCTTCAGCGGACCTTATACGATCGGGCATCTTGACACTCAGTTTGGCCGAGTTCGATTCTTCGACTTCGACACATCGACCCTCGTGTCACTTTTACTTCTCGACCCTCGGTCACTTACTTCGAGCTATCGATTTCTTCTTGCATGATCCGATCATTCGGTGATCAGTCACATCTTCAGTCAACATATCGATATAATCGGTCGATTACATCGGGTTAAGATATCAAAGTTATCTTATCCGATCTCGATCACATCTGATCTTGATCAGTCTCATCTACGCTTTCGTTTTCGATCTTGACCTTCTCTTCCGATCTTACGGTCGGTTTTTTTCGATCAACTTGTGCGCTCTTCCGAACACCGGATCGGCTTCGTTGCTTCTTCCGATCATCGATCGGTCTGTTCTGGTCATCGATCTTCGATCGGTGACTTAGTTTTTCTTTTCTTCCGATTTTGCCGCACTCATCGATTAACTCGGAACTCATCTTACTCATCTTACTCATTTGATCTCGATCAGTCTCATCTGCAGCCTCGTCTGATCTCGATCATCTACTTCTGACTTCGTGAGTTCCCCCTCAACTTGTTCTTTCGTTCCCCCTCAACTTGTTATCTGTAAATTAGCTTCAATAACACAAGTCGATAATGTTTTGGCATAATTCATCAAAACTAAAATATCCCAACAATTTCCCTTTGATAATGATGGCCAAAAACATTAAAATATATGCATTTTTAAAAAACGTGTTTTTAGTTTAAAAAAATCGATCGATTCAATGATCACATTAAAAGTGATCTTTTGAACACCTGCTCTGATACCAATTGTTTGTCCCTGTGAAAAACCCATGAAATGCGGAAAAAAATCATAAAATGCATATAAAACAAGGGTGAGGGCAGAGTGATTCCAGATTTTTGCGTTTTAAGTCCATGTGTTGTGCTTTGCTTATAATCGAATGCATATGACAAGATAAGAACATAAAGCAATAAAGAACACAACAAAGTAAAGTGGTTCTAAACTCAAGCTCCTACATCCACTCTCGCATTCTGAGGGAAATTCCTTCAAAAGCGGACTTATCACCCTCCTGGCTCGCCTCGGGACTTATCACCCTTCATGGGATCGCTTCATGCTTTCGGGGCTAACTCACTGTAGCTTACTCACTTCTTCTACCTTGAGTTTTCTGGCTGACTCACTGCAGCTCACTAACTCTTTACAACTCCACACAAACTACCTAACAATAGGGTTTGGGTTTGGTTGGTGTCTCCAACTAGGTTGAGATTTTCCCCTTACATTTGTTTTAGCCTCAATGCTAAGGTTGGGAAAATCTCTCTAAGCTAGGATATATCTTGGGTTGCTTAGATTGGGTTTAAGAACACTCTTGAATATATTTGTATATCTACAGACTTGTGTTCTATGGTGGGAATGCTTTGAGTATATGGCTCTTGGCTCTGTAGCATTTTTCCACATTCTCCACACTTAATTTGATGGAAGATCTTGTATTTGTAGTGTGGATTTGAATGTTACCGTTGGAGAGAATCACATTCAAATCCATACTATTCTGAAAGTTCTGCAGCTTTTTCAGGCTGGTTGTCTTCCTCTCATTGGTCCACGTCAAATTTGAATCCAACGGTATATTCTTGAGGATCTTCCGAGTCTTGATTCTCCGAGTCTTGAGTTCCTTTTGAGTCTTGGGTTTTTTCGAGTCTCGAGGATACTCGAGTCTTGAGATTCTTTCCAGTCTTCAGGATTCTTTTCCGGTCTCCCCGATATACAGTCTCAAGTTCTCTGAGTCTTAGGTTTCTCTGAATCAGCAGACTTCTCTTCAGCGGACCTTGTCTGATCAGGCATAACACACTCAGCCGACCGAGTTCGATTATTCCGAGACAGACATCCCCGACCTCGTAGTCACTTTTACTTACTGACCCTCAGGTCACTTGACTCAGGCTATCTGATTTCTTCTTGCCTGATCTGATCAGCTCGACTGATCAGATCAACACATCTTCAGGTCAACATATCAGGATAACATCATCAAGATTTATCGGTTAAGATATCGGTTATCTTTATCCGATCTCGATCACGTCCCCGATCTTGATCGATCTCATCTACTTCCTCTTCTCCGATCTGCAACCCTTCTCTTCGATCTTCTGTCGGTTTCTTTATGATCAACTTGTGCGCTCTTCCGATCACCGGATCATTTCATTATTCTTCCGATCATCGATCAGTCTGTTCTAGTCATCGATCTTGATCAACCGCTTAGATTTTTCTTCTCTTCCGATTTTGCCTGACTCATCGATTAACTCCGGAACTCATCTTACTCATCTTACTCATTTGATCTCGATCAGTCTCGCCTGCATCCTCGTCTGATCTCGATCATCTACGTCTGATTTCATGAGTTCCCCCTCAATTTGTTCTCTCGTTCCCCCTCAACTTGTTATCTGTAAATTAGCTTCAATAACACAAGTTTATAATGTTTTGGCATAATTCATCAAAACTAAAATATCCCAACAAATAGTGATAATTGTTTTGCATAAAAGTGAAAGTTTTACTTAGTAATAGTGAGAGTTTTTGTGAACAAAAATCATAGTTTTACTTAGTAACAGTGAAAATTTTTCTGAGTAAAAGTGAGAGTTTTACTTAGAAAAGTATGAATGATAGTTTTTATGTGTAGAAGTGATAGTTTTTTTGCTTTACAGTGATAGTTTTTTTGCTTTGCAGTGATAGTTGTTTTGCTTGACAATGATAGTTTTTTTCGAGTTTGCAACAGTGAGAGTTTTACTGAATAAAAGTGATAGTTTTACTTAGTAACAGTAAATGTTTTTCTGAGTAAAAGTGGAAGTTTTACTTAGTAACAATGATAGTTTTTTCTGAATAAAAGTGAGAGTTTTTCTGAGTAACAGTGATAGTTTTATAGTATAGCAGTGATAGTTTATACAAGAACAGTGAGTTTTGTAGCAAATAGTGAGAGTTAATTTAAATAACAGTGAGAGTTTTTCTGAATAAAAGTGAGTTTTTTAAGAACAATTATAGGTTTCATATGTAGTTGTATAATTTGAAGAAACACAAGACAATAAAAGAAAGTGCAACAATGGCAATAACATTCAAAAAATCGAATTGAAGAACATAAAGTAAAGATGATCCATAATAGAGATACGGTGGACAATAGAGAGTCTAAATTTTAAAACTAATGAAGTACTAGTTTATAGAATCTAAAACAAATGAGGATTTGGAATTTTAGATCCAAATTCCTTCGGTAATGTTGAAGTTGTTACTCTTTTTTTCTTCTTCTTCTTCTTGTTTTTCTCAAAGTGTCCTTTAATCTTTTTTCTTCTTCCTTTTGTATTTGCGCGTGCAAGATCCAAAACGGTTCTTCTATCCCAACAATATGTTCAATGTTTTATTCATCCATCAAAGTGCAATCATAAATTTCTTCTTTTTCGGGTTCTTCTTCAAGGGATTCAAATTGTATTAAATCTAGTATTTGATCTGTAAATAAAAATTAATACGATTGGTTATAGCATGCAAACATATAGACTACAATAAACAATAATATGCATTCAAACAAAGCAATACGACTATCATTATAACTAGTGATTTACATGCAAATAAACTATCACTACTAGGGGTGAGCATCGGTCGGTTTGGTGACCAAACCGAACCGAAAAATCATAACCGAACCAAACCAAAGTTTCATATTTGGTAACCGAACCGACCAAATGAACATGATAACCAGAACTTTAACCGAACCGAAAATTTCGGTTCGGTTACGATTTTAACCGAACCGACCGAAGTTTTTCCTTTTCCAGTGAGAGATTCACCACCGCCGTCGAGGCATTCGTCTGCACGGCGGCGTACCGCGAATTCAACAATTGCTTTAGGGCAAACAAAAGCCTCTCCGAGCAAAGCACCGATCTCGATTCTTCACTCATTTTCGTCGTTTTTCTCAGTAAAATCACGGCTTGTTCTTGCTCGTAGATATCTAAACTCTTCAATTTTGTGATAAAATTTTCATCCTCCCCATTATTCGCCGACCTTTCATTGGTGATAAATTCTGAAATTTCGAGGACGGAGGATGTAAATCCTTCCGAAATTAGGGATGGAATGAGGGATAAGTATTCGAACCACCGACCTAATCGATTAGTGAGGATTTTGAGGCGGGCGTTGATGTCGGCGTCTTGGTAGGAGTTGAGGGCCCGGAGGCGGCGTGGGCGGGAAATGGGGACTTAGACTTGAAGTTGTTGTTGTTTGATTATTGGAGTTAGGGAGGATGAGGAGGAGTGTTTGTTGTGATTATCGGAGGAGGAATTGGGGATGAGGGAGGAGGTGTTTGTTGTGAGAGGGAGGGTAGGGAGGATGAGGCGGAGATGGAGAGTGGTTTGGGCGGTTTGTGAGGGTTTGGCGGGGAGGGTGGTGGTGGAAGGGGAGTGGGAGGAGAAGTCGGACTCCAGGCTAGCAGGCTGCTTTTCTGCTGAGACTCGGACTCGGGCCCCTTGGTTCTTCTTGCCTGAGTGCTCCCCCAGTGGCTCGGACTCGGGACTCGGACCTACTCCCAACTTAGATATTTATTATTTTGGTTTTTGACTCAGTCGGACTCGGTACTCTAACTTCGGACTACCTTTCATCGCTAACTCAGAGTCTCTAAGATATTTATTATTTTCAGTTTTCGGTTTTTTTTCGGTTTTTGATCGAAAATTAGCCGAACCGAACCGAAAACCGAAATTCTTAAAATTTGAAACCGAAACCGAACCAAAATCTGAATAACCGAACCGAACTTGAAAATTCGGTTTAGTTCGGTCGGTTAATTCGGTTTTCACCGAATTTTGCACACCCCTAATCACTACTATGTATAAAAAATATTACGAATACACATAAAAACTATCACTGTTACTTAGAAAAACTATCACTATTACTCAGAAAAATTATCACCAATACACATAAAAACTATCACTGTTACTTAGGAAAACTTTCACTATTAGTCAGAAAAACTCACTATTACTCAGAAAAACTATCATCGTCACTATATGCTATAATAAGTTTCACTGTTACATAAACTATCACTACTATACATAAAAACTATCATTGTTACTTAGTAAAACTATCACTGTTACTCAGAAAAACTCTCACTATTACTCAGAAAAACTATCACAACCAATACACATAAAAACTATCAATGTTACTCAAGAAAACTATCACTATTACTCAGAAAAATTATCACTGTCACTATATGTTAAACTAAGTATCACTGATACACACATAAACTATCACTACTATATATAAAAACTATCACTGTTACGTAGAAAAACTATCACTGTTACTTGGTAAAACTATCACTGTCACTATATGATTATTAAGTTTCACGATTATATAAACTATCACTGTTATGAAGTAAAAGTATTACTGTTACACAAAAAAAACTATCACTCTCATTAGTGAATGCACAATTACAGCGTGTAATGAGTTTTAGTACCTGTTGTGAAGTCTTTTCCTTCGCAAGCGTTTATAGTGCTATTGTCTCTTGCACCTTCATCTTCATTGCTCTTCATTGCATGGACTGGTGCGTAATAGTGAAAATGTGAAAGAAAAGAAAAAAATTCAGAACATTGCCGAGTAAACACCAGCATAAATCAGTCCTCAACCACAAAAGCTTAGAGAAGGCATCGTTAAACACAAATTTCTTAATGAAAAAAATTGTAGAAGAAGTAATACCAGTAGTAATATTGTCGTCGTCGACGATTTCAAAATACCAAATCGTCGTAATAAGCGGCATTATTGTCGAATATGTGACCTTGAGGATGATTGAGCTACGACACGAAAAAACGATTTACGCAAAAAAAAACGAAGAAAGATGGAGAAAGACGAAATGCGTGAAGAAAGACGGCCAAACACGGTAAAATTCGGGTCAAACCAATTCCTTGATATGGGTCATATTGAATTAGGGTTCACACCGTGCACTTGGTTCACAGGAGTGTCACTCTTTATATTCCCACACCCTAAATTTGCCCTACAAATATATGCAATTCCCTTCTTCATTATTTACCCATTCCTACTCTACACTTGTCTAAATTCTATTATTCCAAAATTTCAATTTGCTCCAATATTTTCACTCAACTCTTTATCCAAAATCTCATGATCACTCCATATATCTCCCCACCAATACTAGTACTAATGACAATGGAAAAAATGAAAGTTGAAAAGCTCATGATTACCTACAGTACACTAGTACTAGTAGATAATGTGAGTATCTACTCCCAATTGGATGTGGAAAGCCCCTCAAAAATTAGCAACGGCGCATTGGAGTTGGCTCCAGTGTCGGGATCAGGGCGTGTGATGTTGAAGATTGAATTTCAACTTCGAGCTAAGTATTATGTCATGAGAACGAGCAAGTTTGGTGAAGATGGAACTAGGGTTTCAATAGCATTATTGGGAGGAGAAGAAAAGTCAAATGAGATTGAAGGAACTAAAGGTTGTCTGGAAAAGTTAAGTGAAACAGCTGGCAAGAGTACTGGAGATTTGCTGGATTTGGGCTACGAGATTGGGCTGAGTTTAGGGGTTAAATAATTAAGGGAGTATTGGACTTAAATAATTTTGGCTCAACTATCTTTATTTAGTTAAAACTTTTTTTAATATCTACAGGTTGTTAGAGGGATGGTCCCCACAGGATGTTACAAACAGTGGCCTTCAGCCTATTGGGAACCATATCAGAAAATTAACCTCATCTCTCTCCTTCAAATTCTCTCTCCTTTCTCTCTAAATTTCTTATCCTGCAAGTTACTTTTGTTTTTATTGTTCATAAAAATTTTCCAAAAAATACATGAAACACTTAAAATATTAACATATCACAACACTTGGTAATCAGAGCACTCGTTTCTGGAGATGACCAAGGGTACGCACTTCAAAGACCTGCAGGAATCACACAAAAAATTGGAGACATTAGTCCAATCTGAAACTTTGAAATGGGAAGCAACTGAAGGAATGTTAAAAAAGATAACATGAAGGGTTTAGCAACTAAGATAGATGAGCAATTTGATAATGTTGCTAAAACTTTAGTATTATTGCAGATTCAACTCAGTAACATGGATAAAAACAAAGGGCAAGCTGGGAGTTCAATCCTAGGGAGTCCTAACTCTGGATCAGCCGGTGGTATGCATGTGGGGCAGTACCATGACAATTCCAAGCATAAGCAAAACACTGATGGTGCAGGTTTTCACAGCCCTGTACCAAAGACAGAATTTCTAAATTTGATGGCTCTAAACCTAAGGCATGGATCCTCAAGTCTAATGGCAACTTCAATCTTATGCCTAACATAAATGATTAACAAAAGTGACTCTAGCCTCCATTCATTTTGAAGGTAAAGCTACACTTTGGATTCAAAATCTTAATCAAAGAAAAGTAGATCTTACTTGGGCTCAATTTGTGGATCTGTTGTCAACAAGATTTGAAGAGCTAAGGGATTCCTTTGTGATTTCTGAGTTTAATAAACTCAAGCAATCTGGTAGTCATGAGGACCTGTGTTTTAAAATTCGGGTCCGACCGGCCGGTCGGACCGATGAACCACTCGCCAGCGGTCCAATAGAGGTGCAGAGAACCGCTATTGGACCGTCCCTCTCAAAACCGGAAAACCCGGGTGAAAAACGGTGAACTGGTGAACCGCCGGTTTTAAAAAAAAAAACGCATATTTCTGTAAAAATTAAAAAACGAAGGGAAAAATAAAAAAAAAAGTCTGGAATAAAAAAACTGGAGCCCTAAGAAACTCACGCCGCTTCTTCTATCTATGGCGATTTCAACTCACTCCACTTCTTGAAGAGGAGATCACAACTCACAGGTTCGCCGCGTCCGTCGTCCGCCCTTGCCGCCGTTCGCGCTTGCGCCGTCCGCCGCTCGCTGCTGTTTATTTTGAAGAACAAAATGAAAGGAACACACATGTTTTCTAATTTAGAGACATTACTCTGTTTATTTGAATTTTGAAGAACCAATCCACATGACTTGCTAATGAAGAACTATTTTTTTGTGATTTGGTTGTTGAGAGAGAGGGATGAAGAAATTGATATTGACTTGGTTGCCTATTTGCAGATTTTCACTTTTTCAAGGCACGTGCCTACCACTTTATTGTTTCTACTTTCTAGAGTCCTCTATTAATTAATTTAATTATTTTTTAATTGTTCAAGAATGTTGATAGGTTATAAAAAAAAAAATGCATACTATATATATTTTAAAATTTTAAGTTTGAAGTGATTTTAAATGCTTCATATTAACTTATCATACTCTATATTTTGGATTTTTTTAAAAATTATGCATACTCTATATATATAATATTTATTATGACGTCACACCGGCTCAATCCACCAATCCAACCCCGATCCAACCTTTTTTGGGGTCGTCCGACTCAACTTTCGGTTCCAATTTTTAAAACATTAATGAGGACTATGTTGACAAATATTAGGAACTTAACGCCTATATGCTTCTAATAACAGGTGATGTATTCTCAAAAGCCTACTTTGTGGTCAGTTTCATTGGTGGCCTAAATGAAGAGCTACAATCCACCGTAGCTATGTTTAAAGTTGTTACTCTATAACATTCTATCAAATTGGGCAGGAAGTTTAAGCCTTACTCAAGGGTTTCTAATCCTAACCCTAACCCTAACCCTAACCCTAGCCTTAACCCTAACTTTAATTCTAACTCATGGCAGGGAAAGAAAGGAGATGTCACTGGGGGGTACTGCAAATAGGGGCAATCCACCACCAACCAAGGCTCATTTCAACTAGAAGGGAGAAAGTGTTGTGTTACAACTGTGATGAACCATTTGTTCATGGTCATAAATGTAAACAAATTTTTTATATGATCATGGCTAAAGAAGAGGTTATTCCACCACCGAAATAGAGGAAAATGTGGTGTACGAAGATGACATCAGGGAAGAAATACAAATGTCACTCAAGGAATGTTTGTTTTGGGTTTATAGTGACAGGAAAATCCTAGACTTTTAAATCTAAGATTTTAAAATCCTAATGAATAGTGAAATTATATGTTTGTATTGAGATTTTATAGAGTAAGATTATATAGGATTGTAAAAAAATTGATTGGTTTGTATTATTATATTACCATAGTAATTATTAAATGATTGAGTATTGTGTTAAAAATTGTATAAAAGTGATAATATTATTATTAATAGGAATAAATGCAAATATAGAGTTTAGATTAGATTTTATATTAGATTTTAAAATCTTGATTTTAATATTATATTAAATGGGTATGTAGAATTGTAAAGTCCAAAATCCATCCAGAATAGTCTCAAAACAAACATACCCTCAATGCTTAAACAAACATACCCTCAATGCTTTGAGTAGGGAGGATGGTGTTACTATAATGAGGCTATTTGGGGAGTTTGGTCATCACAAACACCACATACTCATTGACTCATGGAGTACCTTGAGTTTTATACAGATTGCTACTGCTAAGAGACTGAATTGTCCCTCGAGTGCTACAAGATCAATCTTAGTAAAGGTAGCCAATGGCCAGAGGCTTTTTAGTAAGATGTCAATATATTTCTTCTGCGAGATAAAAAAATTCACAAAACATAACTGTGTTACAACTAAACTACTCCACCTGAACGTCCGTTTCCACGCACCACCAGTCAAATTTACATCCTTCCAAATGTCTTTACAAAATTTGTTTTACATCTTCACATTCTTGGTTTAAGTATAATTTTGGAATATTATAGGTGTACAAATGTAACTACATTCACCAACAACGTTAAGGCGCACAAACAACTATTTGAATTACATGACCCATAATAAGCACATCGATAAATCCTTCTCACACACTTTCATCTTTTTCACCCTTGAATGAAAATAATTATTCACCACACAACCACAAGCATTAACATTCGGGTGAATATCAAAAGTCACAGCCGAATGGTAAAACCTGTGGTTATGTGGTAAGAAATCATCTATCAACACAGAATTTCACTATTCAAACATATCACTCAATTTACATTCCATTCCACTAACGCACTGAATTAACAGGAAAGTTTCTATTCCATGAAAAAATTCTATACAATTAATAGAATGGAATGAAAATTAGTTGTTTGGTAGAGAGGATAGCTTCAAGTTACTAACCTATGTCACAACACTGAGATTCAATTTCATTTTCTTTGTCTTGGAGGTATGACATTTGAACGAGTTCCACCAATAAATTAAATCAAAATTAATCCTATTAGTGAAACTCACACCAATATCACAAAGACAAAAGATAATTAAAATTAAAAATAGTGCCGCAACAATGGTTTCATCATTTGACGATCACCTATAATGTGTCCATAGGATTACAAGCTTCACACATTTATTTTTGAATATAATGTAATCTAAAAATTTAATATTTAAAAAAAATCATTTCATTAAAATACTTTGAAAAACATTATTAGAATATCAATTACAATATAAAAAATTAATAGCTAATTTTTTCATAATTACAAATTGGAATATACCATATCAAAAAGTTTAGAAAGTATCAAGTGAAGAAATGTGTAGTACCCCAACGTCCGTATGCTATACAAGAGTAGCACAGGATAGCGAGGGGAACATTGTTTTAAGCTAAACTTCGACTCATGACACACCCATCACAATCAGTATGTCAAATTAAAGAAACTAAAGCTACAATCTCAAAGAAATTGCATAAACAGAAGGTAAATATAAAAAAATGTTGATCGAAAGAAATTGTTAAAGAAAACTAACTCAGTCCCTTAGATGTTCATAATTGCGATCATTTCCGCAATCATTACAGGTCTGTAGGTCTCATCATCGTTAAATTAAAATATTTTGAATGTGAATTGAAATATAGCTGATCCAATGATCTCCAAATGTAAATGAGAAGCAAATGGAGTAAATAAAATGGAGAAACACGATTAATTTTGCTTCTAGGGAACGAGTTGACAAGATATTAAACATCAAGTCACCAGATAAAGAAGCCTTCTATACTTTTTATACAACATTAATGCAAAAACATATTATGATTGATGAATAAACAGATTAAAGACTCGATTTAGTTAAATGATTGGCTCAGAGGGTTGCATAAAGTGCTCATAGAAGAGACGTGAAGGCTCTTCTCATACAAGAGGTGTCAGAATATTAAGCAACAGTCATCATTGATGCAATTTGAAAGATTTGTTGAATGAAAATTGAAATTAAAACTAGATCTGAAAATGTATATGAATTTGATTCAGATTAAAGGTCATCAGATAGGAGCGAAAGACTATAATGATTTTATAATCACAAAATTATTCATTTGAACTATGCTTATGTTCATCACATGACCTCACCTAGATTCAGAAACACGAATTATAATTTCAAAAAATGATTTTAAAATCGATGATAGATCTAATTGAAAAAACAAGCAAAAAAAGGCCTCATAGAGAAGATTAGGTTGATCCACATACGGAATTTCAGACATATGCATGTCAATTTTTAAAATGTAATCATAGGCCAGCAGATCAAAATAATTCAACGCAAAAACTAAAATTGAAACAGAAACAGAACAAAATTACCTCATAGAAAGGGGTAAAACGAAATTAGGGCTCAGTTTATGGGTGGTGATATAGCAGGATGGTCGGCAAGGCATCGAAATGCCGTTACGACGAACGAGACCTATCACAAGTGTTCATCACAGCCCACAGAAGAAATCAAAAACATCAAATAAAAAGAATCGAAATGTTGAATTGGAGGTGTATTTGCGTGCGTCTTGTTGTATGTTGCTGCGATGAGATGAAAGTATTAGTGAGGCTTGTATTTATAAGAGAGACGCTGTGAGCTGAAGCTAGGGTTTTGGGTTCTCTCATGGCGGCGCATGTTAATAAAATCCCGAAGAAAAGGGTTTATGGAGGGGATTTCTTTTGGCCATATATTGGGCTAGGCCCAATCAGGAGCTTTATTTGTTTTTCCAATTTGAAACAATATTTGACTCTCATGGGCCTGGTAAAATCGTTGTGGGCTAGTTCAACCGTTTAAGATTTTAAAATAGAAACCATAGAAATTAAGATTAAGTTTAAATATTAAGTACTTCTTTCGTTTCAAATTCAATTGAACATTTGTCAAATAGGTCGGTTACTAAATTCAATTGAATAATTCTATGAATAGTAATAAAGCAATTTTTTTTCTTTTATCTTTACCCCTCAAACATCTCAATATTACACCCAACGTCATTACTTTTTCAACACTAAAATCAAATTTATCTCATTTGATTTACATAAATGTCACTACTTTACAATTTCACCCCAATTAAAAAGCAGTTTTATCCATTTTAATTATAATAAATAATTATTTTTTTTAAAACAAGTGTGTACGGTAAATTTTCAATCAACTATGGGACGGAGGGAATAAAAAATAACAAAATTCGGTTCAACCTACATCTGAAAACAAGAATTCAACTTATTTACATTGAGACGTTCAACTTATTCAGTATAAAATAAATTGAATGTTTCAGAAAAATAAATTGCACGTTTCAAATATGCACTTGAATTGCATAATGCACATGATGCATACAAGACTTTGTCTACATCTTTCTTTGTTTTTATATTTTAGATAAAGAAGAACGTTGGGAGGAGGATTAAATGCTCTTTCTGTCCATGATATGTGTTCTCAATTCTCATATCTTTCTTTGTTTGTATATTGTAGATAAAGAAGAACAGCAGGAGGAGAATTAAGTACTCTGTTCACGATATGTGGTCTCATAGTGACGCACACTAATTTTAAGAAAAAATGGATAAAATAATGAAATTTATTTATAAATAAAGTAATTTTTTGTGAGTAAAATTTAATTGTAGTCGTTAAATTTTGAAAACAATTTTGAACGCATAATTGGATTGGACGACCAGTGACTAGTTCCTGATTCAACTAGTTGAACTGGCTGATTCGATTCGATTATAAAAACACTCCATCCAAACGAGAACACGTGTGATTTGACTGACTAATCCTACAAAAACACATTACTAAACTTTTAACTACAAATCAACCCATCAAAAATACTAAACTTCCTTTTAGTATCACTTTCACCCTCACTACATATACCCTCTATTATATTATATCTTTTTTATCTAATCTACCAACAAGCCCTAAAATTAGACTGAAAATTAAATTCTTCTTTGAGAAAAGATAATATCCAATGAGACGTCAAATTGAATGTAACTTACTCATTAGCCCAATTTATATTTTTGTTTCTAATAAAGTTAGTTTTTTAAATACGTTTAAATGTTTGGGAGACTTACTAATAAGTACATTTTAAGATTGCAACTTACTAATAGGTATGTGTAGATACATTTGCACTTTCGCATTGAACTTTCTCTATATGTGCAATCTCGTTTGTACCTATTAGTAATTAATATTAAAAATTTGTACCTACTAATAATTTTTCCAAATATTTGATATTTCACAAAAGAATCTCACAATTTGAAATGAAATTAGTCAGTCGGCAAAGAAAAAAGTTAGCACACGGCATGCATGAGTTGCACATATTATGGTGATTGATATAAGAGATAACGCAGTTGTGGTGCCATTTGGTTCATCAACTAAAATCCACATCACTTTTCGATGGTCAAGTCTAGAGAAAACAAAAATTAATTAAGATTGCTAACTTTATAATTGTCTTCATTATATGCATTCAAATAAAAATAGTGGTCATGTGATATAAATTCATTAACACACTATATAGCGAGTCTCATGTGTATTCAGGTGTACCGTGCATTTTTGGACCGTGTAATTTGTTATACTAAAACATACAACTTATTTACACTGTATCGTTGTAATTATTTTTTCATATTAATAGTTCACGTTTCAGTGTAAACAAATTGCATATTTTAATATAACAAATTGCATGGTTTTAAAATGCATTATGAGTTCACGGTTTATTTGGGTGCATACAAGACTTAGCGACCAATATATATAGTTGTTAAGTATCTAATCGAGGAATCTTTCAACAACAAAAAAGTATCTAGTGGAGAAGTATCAGATCGAGTCAAAATTAAAGGAAAATGTTAGAAGGGAAGGCAAAAATAAGGGAAGCAGACATGCCAATGGAGATGCAAGTTCATGCTATGACTTGGGCTTCTAATGCCCTTGATATTTATGACGTTCTTGATTGCTCTTCCATAGCAGCCTACATCAAAAAGGTTTGTAAACTTATGATTTATTTTAAAACTGCAGTAATGAATTAAAGACAATAAAAACAAACAAATGTTTCACAAAAATTTTAATGAACTGAATTCACGTGAACTTCATTTTTCAAAATATTTATGCGAAGTGTTACTGTTTAACATTCGAGGTGTGACTGTTTAGTGATATCAAAAAGAACAACTCATAAAATGAATCATTTTTTAAATTGTGATACTTGATATGGTAAAAGGTACTCCCTCCGTCCTGTTTTAGATTGTTCATTCATTGTTCGGCTCGTGTTTTAGCAAACGAGTTGTTTATTAGTATATGAAATGATAAAATGACTCTTAAGAAGGTGTAGGATAGATAAGGGGTATGACTATATTATTCCCTCTACCTTAAACACTAATAAACAACTCTCTCGATAATAAACAATTCGCTCGCTAAAACATGAAAAACAACTAGCTCACTTTATCATTTCAAATACTAATAAACAACTCGCTCGCTAAAACATGAGTCAAACAACGAATGGACAATCTAAAACAGGAACGGAGGGAGTAATACTTTGTATGCTAATTAAAATGTGATTCTTGAAAAATAAAGTTCACTCAAATCTGGATTCATAGAAAGCATACTCCAAATGTTTACACAGTTCATGAGGGCGTTGTCAAGCCGAAATTATTCATAATTTCATATGACGGTATGAGTAGAATTACAAAAATATGATACAACTCTACAATTAATTACTTGTGTTTTATGATACATAAAATCGATCAAAAATAGATTGTTATTTTCTTCTAATTGGCACCAACTAGTTTGTAATTTTTTTTTTTTTTTTTTTTTTTTTTTGATCGGGCAAAGAAACTTTTATAAAAGAAATTGGAGTACAAGGGATACCCCAATCGTTACAATCAATTTTCTCATAACCAAAAATAAAAGAGCTAAATTTCAATTCTACTCCAACTCACTTTCAACTCAACAACATCTAGGATTTAGTAACTAATTTACATAAGAAACCTCCTTATCAATGATGTTCCTAGCACTTAACCAAGACCATAGTTTCGCCTTCACTTCCTCCACAATTTTTACTAAATTTGGAGCTTCTCCATTGAAAATCAAATCGTTCCTAAGATTCCAGATTGTCCACACGATGCAAACCCAAACAGTAGCAGATTTTTTTGCCTTCAAATCTTTGTCGAAAAAGTTGTTGTGTTGGAGGAAATTACCAATAGGATCCAAATATTGAACCATTGATAATTTCGACCATGAATAAAAAGAATTCCAGATTTTTCGAGCCAAAGAACAATGGAAAAAGAGGTGACCAATGTTCTCATCTTCAACACCACATAATGCACAAGAAATATCTCCATTAGGTATGATGATACCTTTGTTTCGTAGACTTGATCTTGTCGGCATTCTCTTTTGTAGCACCTTCCATACGATTGCTTGAACTCTTCTTGGTGCATAGCAACTCCATATTTTTTTGAAAGCTTCCTCCTTCTCACGATCAATCACTCTTGCTTCTTCCTCGATTTTGAAGTCATAGGCAATATTTGAATGGAAAAGGCCGTCGTTGGAATGCTTCCACCTCCAATAATCGTCCTCCTCCATTTTGATTTTATACCTGTTTACAATACCAAACAAATCGTTAAGCGGACCCTCCTCTCTCTCTCTTAAAGGCCTCGTCCAACTCAAATCCCATCTCCAAACCCCATTTTCCCAAAACCCCATATCATGAATTAAAGCATCTTGTTGAACACTCAATCTAAAAAGTCTAGGAAACAAAGATTTCAGATTTTCTTCCCCCACCCACTTATCCTCCCAAATTGATGAGAGTAATTTACATAATTAATTTGAGTACAACATTGTTAAATTAGTTTTAAAACTAAAAGAAAAGGTTTGAGATCAAGAAAACGAAAGCGTTATATGCACACTCTTAATTTAATTTGTGTGTTTGATAATTTGCAGGAATTTGACAAAGAATATGGTTGGGGATGGCAGTGTGTTGTCGGCCCGAATTTTGGCGCTTTCTTCACATATGCAAAAGGAACATACGCTTATTTTACACTAGAGGCTCTCAATTTTCTCATATTCAAGGTTGCATCTGCTTAAATTATACTCCCAATGTTCCTTAGCAATTTGCACACTTTTCTTTTTGGTCCGTTCCTTACCAATTTGCACTCTTTAAAATGGCAAAGAATCTCACAATCTCCACCTTCCATCTTCTTTGAAAAGTCAACAAAATATCAAAAAATTAATTTTTCTTAATATGTGTGACAATTTTATGGTGCAAATTGCTAAGAGACGGAGGGAGTAATTCTCAGTTTGTACGTCCACAATTCTAGTGTGTTTCAAATTTTGTTACGTCTCTTAGTTCAGTTCTAGTTATATTGCCCTTTTCATTTTCCGCTTATTCACAATTTATGATTACATTTTGATGGTTAGATGTTGGTTATAAGTTTGGGCTTGATAGCCTTGATCCAATTTTAACGAGATAGATTAATTTGTTAAAAATGGAAAGTAAGTCAGATATTTGTGATCTACATTTCGAGTATATTAATTCAGGAGATACTTGGTTCATGGATATGGATATGGATATGGATATGAATATGGATGAAAGAATAGGAATAAAAAAAAAAAAGTTGTTTGGTAATGAGATATGGAAGTGCAAATAGTAATTTGAAAGTGAGGAATCATCCTACCACTCAAATTTATAAGAAATGACTTTTATTTCCTTTACTATCAAAGTCGTTCCCTTACCTATTCTTCTACCTCCAACTAGGATGCTTGGTAAAATTGTAAGGAATAGAATTGGAATGGGAATGGAAAGTAATCAAAGTCATACCTCATCTATTTGACACATTTGATAGATTCCTTAGTTTGGAGAAATCAAAGTCATAGTAGTGTAATTCCAAACACACATTATGACTTTAATTCCCATAGTATACTTCCTAATACCCCAACCAAACACCCCAAAGTATACACTCAATGTGTTTATTTGCTCAAAATTAATTTCAAATTAATAAAATATTAATAATTAATGTGACAACTTCGAATAGAAGATGATAATTTTGAAGAGAAAAGGAATATAGGAGTCTCATGTCCAACAGCGGACCTTATAACTTATAAGCAGACTCATCTTACGACTACGTAATCTGATAAAATCTACATGATGATGCTATGTTGCACAGGCACACACTTCGAATTTAGTTGCATTCGGCACACGTCGCAAGGAGCTCAATCACGGCTCACAAGCTTGCAAAAGTTCGGACGCAAAACTCAGGCAGTAGAATTCGAACCCCACGGACATGACAGTTAAGATTCGACTGGTCAAGCAAGTTAACAAATCAACCCGCCAGATCTCATAAGTTCACAGGGTGTACGTTCACCTGGACCCGGCCCTCGATCGCTGCATCAACTTTGATCACCCAGGACAACATATTATCACATCAAGTAATAAATTTATGAGTCATTCTCCTGTGCACTACATGCACCAATAAAAAATAATGCACTCTCAACCCTAACCCCTAAATAGTGAACTCTAAATCATATTTGAACCATTTAAACCGGGTGAACCATAAACCACTTGGGCCGAGTGAACCATGAACCACTCGGGCCGGGTTTGGGGTTGGGTCGGGTATTAAAAAATTAAAAAAAAACCATCTAAAACTGAAATTAAAGTTAAAAGAAAACCGAAATTGAAAAAAAAAAAAAAAAGTTAAGACTAAAAAAAATTAGAAAAAGAGCTTTTAAAATTAAATTGCACCAATTTTATTGGTGCATGTGGTGCACAGGAGAATTTGCCAAAATTTATTATATTAGCATCATTTTCTACATTTTTCAATAAAAAAACCCATAGAAAGAAATACTAAATCAGATATGTATATATAAAATGGAGCCAAGAACTCTCATTGAGACGAAAACAATACAGTGCCTCAAGTCTTCCATTAAAGTACAGAACCAATATCATGGTTTTGTTGCTCAAAATCTCTTCAAGCTTTATTTAACAACAAAAAATAACTCAAACCAGGCAACAGATGTCTCAAAATTCGCGTAATGAGCCCTACACAGCACGGGTAACAGCAGCATGTATAGCGTCTGCGAGATGAGGGACTGTTCTTGCACTAAGACCCGCCATGCTAATTCTCCTGCAACACAACGTTTACAGATTAAGTAAAACGTTTATAGATTAAAAAAAGGATTTGCATTAGCACTTTCAAGACTCAGCTAAATATTAAATTACTAATTGTCATGTGGATATCAGAATTTAAACTTGCTTACCCATCAGACGTCATGTAAATATGGTACTCATTCCTCATGAAGGAAACTTGATCGGAATTTAGACCGGTAAATGTGAACATTCCTATCTGTTTTATGATATGGCTCCAGTCACCTGGTGTCCCTGCAAATGCATATTCAAGTTTGAAAGTTAGATTGAACACTTACAGAAAAATTGAAACCACCAAAGAGATTATAAACTCGCACATCGATGTCATATGATAAGATAAAAATAATATGAGTAAGATACAGTACAACGTTATCCAATGTTTGTTATAAATGATTTAAGGACTTGCTGGGCTAATTCACAAGTGGGTTTCACCCAAGACCTCATAATTGAAAAATAATTTCTCTATCTATAGCAATGCAATGCACATTATAAAAGTAGCAGTTGAGGGTAAGAAGAGTCACTTGACAGTAGATGTAATAAAATGCTTCCTCGAGAATAGCAAGAAAAATTCATAAATCCTTACTGCAGTGCTTTCAGTTACCTTGTTCATAAGATTTGAAGACCCAATTTCTGTTCAGTGTCTCATGTTTCGAGGTTAATAATAAAAAATAGAAATTTATGGTTAAATATTAAAATTTGATTATCTTTTTTGTATTAAAAGGTAAAGTTGGAAGGCTACCAGACTTTTTGACTCCCAACACAGATTCTCATGTCTTAATTAGAAAGCATAAACTTAAACGACATTTTCATTCATCAATGAAAAGAAATGATGTCATGCACCCAATATATGCTTTCATCTAAAGGAAAATATAAAAATGGACTCAACACTTTCAGAGGTTATCATTCGTCAGCCCAACTTCTTCAGAAATCATTCATTTTAATCGAACTTTTATATCTTTAATTTTTATTAGTCTTCTAGGTGTAAAGGCATTGATGCATGCTGAAATAATCATACCCTTAGCTTGAATAGCCTCAAGAAGTTGATGGCGCATGCTGATAATCCTATCAGCCATGGATTTTACTTCCACTGTCCATTCCTTAAACAAATCTCTGCATGCACATTCATGAGTTAAAAGATGTCAGCAATTCAACATACGAGGAAAAGAAGGCAATTTCCTTGTAATAGTATGAGGGAACGAAATATATACCCATCCTTTAGTATAGCAGCCACAATTGATGCACCATGAATAGGTGGATTAGAATACATTGGCCTGATGACCAATTTTAACTGGCTCTCAACCCTGCTAGCAACGTCTGCACTTTTGCATACCTATGAATCAAAGAGGCTTCTTCATCACTAACTGATATGTGGGGGGGATTTTTGACAATGCAAATTTACACGGTCAAAATACAATGATTAGTGCATGATTATTATTCTCTTATGTCTCCGCTATTTGATCTTTGCTACAGCTTTTCTATGGATCTCTGGAGCAGTTTACATATCAAAAATCTAACAAGACCTTCAACCTTGTACCATATAAAGAATACTCGCATTCTTGTTTTAATTTTGAAGGTGATCGGGAACTTACATCAAACAATTAATCTCAGGTAATAACAAATTAATAGTAATAATTTATTCTTCTTGTCAGTTGTCCCTGTCTTACTCCCCACCAAATGCCTAACTCTCAGTCTCTCACACTCACTAGCCAAGAAGACCGCATGTCACCTCCCTTAACATGAACATTCCTAATTTGTAAAATTACACATCTATTACTAGCACAATAGTGACCAGTCCTAGTGTTTTCCCTCCCAAATATCGTGCACGTGTAGTTGTTGAAGTGAATAGTTGTAGTACATTTCTTTTCTATGGGACCTAATCTTTGATACTTTATGCTATAGTCTAATACATTCTTTAAATTTTAAGGAGAATGTTGTAGTGCGTGTTCATTTCTATGTGGCTTTATTGTTACTGCGACATGTGTGCAATGAGGTGTAAAATGATTATATACATTTGTTTGGTATTAAATGGACAGGTGTAGGAGAATTGGCTGATTATAAGGGTGACACGTGTATAATGAGTTGTAATGTAATTAATATACACATCTAGTTTGCATTAAATGGACAGGTGTAGGACACATACAGAGAGGGGAGAACACTTATATATTGGTGTTAATAGAGTTTGCTGTGTATAGGACATAGATTGCGAGTTTTGTTTAAGTCTTTTGTGAGCATAGGTGGTTAATATCTCATCTACTGTACTCGGTAATGTATTTGCATATGATATCAGGTAAAAATTGTCAACTTATTTCACAAATATTGAGCATATCACCAAGTATATAATGGTATCAAAGTCAGAGATCTGGTACTAAATGTGTGTATATTACGTTACAACTCATTATACATGTGTCACCATTATACTTGGCCAATTATCCAAACACCTGTCTATTAAGTACCACATGTCGCAGTAATAATAATCAATGATGCATATTTTGCACATTTATAATACACATATTCATATTTGTATACATTATTTACGGTTGATGTTGTCTCTTTTGAAGAACCCGTGTGATATGTGGGCATTATAGTAGTTGTAAAATTTAAATCATAGGTTTTAGGGTTATCTGTGCAAACAGAACATATATTTTGAGCCCTTGCAAACAAAGAGATGAAGTATTATAATGCATGCAACTATTAGAATGGGACTCACAATGCTCAGTGCACCAACTCTTTCCCCATATAGTCCCATGTTTTTAGCATAACTCTGTGCTGCAAGGCATTCTCCTCCATCAGCAACAAACATCCTGACAGACTCTGCATCGGCATCAAGGTTTCCACTGGCAAAGCCCTATATAATGAAGTTATGTACATCAAATTTATATATAATTAGAATTAGAAAGTATATAATGAAGTCATTTGGAACTCTTGTTATTCGAATAATCCTGGCTTCCTTTTACATCATCAGCACCTACCTGATATGCACTATCGAAAAAAGGTAGCAATGCTTTTGATCGCATCAATTGCCTGATTTGCTCCCACTGATCAGATGTTGGATCAACACCTGTTGGGTTATGAGCACATGCGTGAAGGAGAACTATTGCTCCAGATGGTGCACTCCCAAGATCTTCCAAAAGTCCTGCATGTAGAGATGGGTGTCAATTGTCAAACAATGGATTTAAATTTTATAACCACAATTATGCAGACAATTATAAGAAAAGAAAGCTAACAAATATATTTGGGAGCGCAAATCCTTCTATGCGCACTAGTTGCACCATGCAACTCAAGTGCATTTTTAAATGGTATTAGTTGTTTTCTTAAAAGGTATCAGTTAGTCAGTATTAGCTGTTTTCACTGAACAGTGTTAGTTGTTTTCATTGAACAATATTAGATGTGCACCAGTTGCATGGTGCAATTGGTGCACCCAAGTATTGCTCATTTGAGAATGTTACTTTCAGAAACAGAACTTCATACTTTGGTGACTAGACAACAAATACATGGCACATTAGACAGCCAATTTTGAAAGAAACGCCACATGCACCATGAAAGTGAAAATAAAAAAAGGCAAGGAAATTTAAAACTTATATTGAGAAATTGAGTTAAGAAAAACCTGAAAAATCCAAGCCTCGTGTATTTGGGTCATAATACCGATAACTCTTAACTGACAACCCTGCTAGAGCAAAAATCTTTGTATGATTTCCCCATGTTGGCGTCGGAATGTATATAGTTTTCTGGCAAGAAAATCATAAATAATTATATGAACATTTTCTCAGATTTGTAATATCTGATAAAGAATAAAGTGGTACGAAGTCACTTACTTCATGATAATGTCTGGCCAGAAACTCTCCTCCAACCCTCAATGAGCCTGTACCAGACAAACACTGGACAGTAGTCACTCTATTCTCCTGAATGGCAGGGCTGTATACACAGTTGAAAAGATAATCCATAATATATTCAGTAGAGAAACAATTCAGCATAAATTGTACAAGAAAGCTAGTTGTTTTGAGTATGGAAAATGATCGCTCATTATTCAAATAAAAATCAATAGTTCTAAAACGAAAAAACATGAACAGAATAAAATGTGTTATGTAATCCAAAAAAGGACCAACTATGCAAGGATGAATTTAAGGTGGGAAAGGGGTCGATCGCTCCACTTGGGATAACTTCTTTTTTTACTATATACTCCCTCCATCCACCAAGTCTATTCCCACTTGCCTTTATTTGTTCGTCCACCAAATCTATTCCCATACCCTTTATGGAAACAAACACTATTTATGCCTTCAATTCGTAAAATTGTCATTTTGCCCCCGATGGATTATAAAATTTTGCGCACCTAACTTCATGAAAAATTTCGCCCCCTTGGGACGAAATCCTGGATCCATAATTGGCACTGCTTTATCAGAGTATCTGTTAAAACATTTGCTTCTCAACCTCCATGTTTTGAAAGCCTTCTACTTTAAAATTGTACATTTGGTACTTGGACTTCATAAGAGGGTTTAAGAGAAGGATTTCAACTGACAGGATATTAGATGGATTTCAAACCCATCAAAATCACTCAAAAAGTAGATTATAGATTTATAACTCAATTATGATCTACGAAGTTGTCTGCACAAATTCAGATTTCAAATTCCATATGACACAATAAATGTAAATCCTTTTAGGTAGATAACTTCCAGTATCATCTTTCAAGAACCAACAAAATTATAACAATTGCTCAGTTAATGCAACCAACAAAAGCTTAGTTTTGTTTTACCTGTTAGCTCCAAAAATGAGCTTGGCACTCAATTTGTTAAACTCTGCGACTCCAGTAATTGGAAGATATTCTTTCACACGAGACCTGCGAAACGTAAAGTCAAATACCGAAATTGTATTTCACCACCCTAATCACATTTTTATATATTTGCAAACTTACTGATCATTTACAAGCATCTGCTCAGCCTTCCTCACTACATTGAGAACAAGAGGTTTCCCTTCCTTTTATATACCAAATACAGACCCCAAAAAAAGAGATTAAAAAAAAAAAAAATCAGAATTAGGCATCTTGAAATACCAAGCACTATAAGCTTTTGTTGTGAATCACATTTCAATTCTTTGAAGAAATAGATGCCATCACAAAAGGCAGCAAATAACAGACCTCGGTTCTATAAGCTCCAACGCCCAAATTCAACTTGACAGGGCTCTGATCTTTGTTATAAGCAACAGTCACCTGTTTCATTTACGATCCGAGATCCAAACATATCAGCCATATTAAAAAAGATATATATACAAAATACGAGTTAACCTCGATCAATTGAATGTCATTAGAAACACAGGACTAAAATCTCAATTGATTCGGATCATTTCTTAAGCCAAAAAACGAATTGAAGTGAAAATGAAAAAAAGCTTGAAAATTGCGGATAACCAAAGACCTACAGTTTCTAAAATTACAATCCACATAAATCATCAAAAGAAAAATGCAAGGAAATTGAAAAACATAAACGGATCAGAGTACAGTACCCCTAAAATAGGATCTTCGGGAGCTTGGACAACGCTGGAGAAAACAGAGTCAGACATTTTTCTTCAGGTTTTCTGAAACTTGACGCAAAAGGGGGTTTTGTGATGGTATGTTTGTGCGTTGATATAAAGTTGATATTTGATGCTTGGGGAGGAGGAAAAAGTAGTTAATGTTGGAAGCATGATTCAGGGGAAACAAAAAAGAAACCGTGGGCGGTGGGCTTCAAATGGGGGCGCCTAACGTTTGACTTAAACTCTTTTTTATCTACAACCCCAAATTCTCTTCTAGGTACTAAATTCCTACATTTGGTTGATTCAATTCGATATAACTATTTTTTTATTTCAATTTCTAAGTGGTAGACTTTTGTTAGAAGAAACTAACCAGATTAAATTCTCAAGACAAACCTTCATAGAAATTGTTATATACGGAGTTTGAATGTGCGTTGTTCGTATAAATTTGAAATCTAATTTAATTAAATAAATGTGGTCGATTAATTAGTGTTAATTGATTAAAAAAAGTATTAAATAATATTTGTGTGCACGGTACCGTGCAATTTGTATACACTTAATATTTGTTCAATATAAACAATTAATATTGATCAACCATGTTCACCGAATAGATTATACTCCCTCCGTCCCCCAAAAGTATGTTCAGTGGGCTGAAACATATTTTACGGAAATGGAGATTAAATATGTTTATAGGCACAATTTTTTTTATTTTCATCATCCAACAATCACTTAATTACTCAAGTTATCATTATATTTTACTCACAATCAATTATGTTATTTATAAATGGACTTCATTTACGTTTTCGTAAAACATGTTTTAACCATGTAAACATACTTTTAGGGGACGGAGGGAGTATCATTTAGTGAAATTCCTATTATAAAAGAAAAACACTAGTTGCACACACATGAATTTGCCAAAAAAATAAATATGCATGAGACGTCTCATCCTCTTATTATGATACAATCTCACACAAAGTCCCTCAAAATATATAGGTATTTTTTAATTGTATTAAACTTTTTTTAATTACATTCTCACACAATATAAAATATTATTTTACTGAGTGGGCTCTTGTAATGATATTAACGGGGCATGAATAGGGTTAATTTTTATCTCAGTCTCCATTAATCACGTAATTTAGCGGGGATTTCCGCCCCTCTCTTTTCATTTCATCTATCTTTTGGGATTTAAAAGTTCAAATGGAAAAAATGTCGATTTTCATTAATTGAGAATCTAAGATGATAATGTAGTAGAAAAGATGTCTCGAGACTTTAGAAAAAATGGCATTTAATGATTTTATAATGTTTTTACCAGAAGATATTTAAAATGAGACCGAAAACAATGTAGAAGTTGAGAAATGCAGTGGTTCAATGAACAAATCAACCTTAAATTAAAATTTCCTCATCATCCTCTTATTTCATTCTTCAATTCTATTACAACTTAAATTTATTATTTTCCTCTATTATTTTTATGTGAATTGATTCAATTTCTTTCATACTCTACTAAATAAGTATGAATTTGAGAAAGGAATTGAACGTGGCTATGTCACCGAGCATCAATGTTCATTGAGGAGATGACTAATATTGATCAATACCTAACTTAGTACTAAATAATTTCTAATTCTGACGAAATGGAATTGCTCAAGTGGTTAGAGCATCATTACCTATGTCGTAAGGTCATGAGTTCGAGTCATCATTTACCCGATTAAAAAAAATCAATTCTTAAAAATCAATAATCCTTGTAAGTAAAAATCATAAAGAGAATTAATCAATCGAAAAAATGCTTTCATTTATTTTAAAAGAGAATTAATTAATGTATCTCTTGGTTATTAATTTGATCAATTCGCAGTCGTCAGTCGTCACGCGTGAGGCACTCTAGCTTTTGTTCTAGTTCCTTAATTAATTAGTATTTTGCCCGTGTGTTATAAGTGAAATTTTAAAAATTCTTTTAAATTTTTAAAGACCACAAACGTACGTATATTTTTTTAAACAAACATGCATTACTGAGTGTAAGGTCTATGCAAAATAAGCATTAATTTACAATGAGATTAAACAGAAGTTGAAAATATTAAGATTGAAAATCAATCACATTAATATGGAAATTAGCTTCCTCTATTTATTTTTCTGGTCTTATTGCATAAACTCATGTCTTATTAGTGTAAATCATTTGGCCAGACATTTACACAATTGCCAAGTTATATCATAGTGAAATAGTACGTGATTCACATTTTATCTACTATATATATAGAAAACTTTCCACAAAACAGAGGTCAATTTGTTTCCCAATCAAGTCCAATTTTTCAAATGATGAAGACCGCATGCAAATACGTATTAATCTGATAATCTTCATCGCCTACTCACCATTATTCATATACATTATTTTTTATGTGAGAATGTTGTATTTTAATTTTAGATTTGCTTCAAGTTTGTACATCTCTTTACAAGTACAATCGAAGTTGTGCACAAATATCAGACAATTAAAAGCCCAAAATTCTAAATTTGAACAATGTTTCATACAGAAATGTGTGGTATAGGAACTTAGAAAATGTCATTTTATAAATAACAGTAAATTACATAGTGCATGCACAAAATTAAGCACCTTTACAACCAATAAAATAATATCATATAAAAGAACATATTTTTACAGCAAACAACATACAGTAGCAAGTCTCTGATCAAACACATGCATCTACTCTATAACAAGTAAAATACTTTAAGAAAGCTACAACTTACATGCATGGTAATATTGTAAAGTTGGCTAATTAGGTGTTAAAAGTGAGGATAGCTAGAAAGGAATAACAACATCTACTTCCTTGTTGGTAGAGGAAGCAATCTAGATATAAAATATCAGAAACATAATGTGAAGTCATTGGAGGGTATGTTACGTAGTTGCATCTATTTAAAAGTGGAATAGAACTCTTGGATAAAGATAGTAGAGAGTTGACACCACACCGGATCATCCCTGAATATGTATGCCAGTTTTACGTTATCTAGGGCCCCAAGTGAAATGAACAACACAGACACAGGTGGAATGTTACTTATCGAGTTATTATACAAACGTACAAATAGTCGGTCCTCCAGCTGCTATTGGTAAAATTTCTAAATATACATACTAAATGAATACATGGATACTTAATAAGTGGTGGAATTTAAAAATCAATTCTTTCCTCCAATGAAAAGTCTGGCTTCATCATCAATTCATAATTGTAGTGGTTTATACTCTAATACTTATGGCAGCACTAAATACGGGCTCATATTGCTATCTACTTCTGTAGGACAAATCATTTCCTTAAACATGTACGAAAACAATAGTAGAAAAGGATATCCATATGCCTCGTTGATTAGTCTCTAAATACAAGTATAAGGGATTTTTTTATCAAAAAAATTAAAAATATATATTGCATTAAGGAGCATAAGGGGGGTACTCATCCCAAACATCAAATTTTCAGCCTTACATCCCCAAGCTTCCTGATTAATCTACAGGCACAACATAGTTGCTAATCTAGAAAACAGAAGCCGCCCATAACATGATACAACAAATGGAAATAACTAACATTGAAAATTGAGTCTCGGATTTGTCACCCAAGTATCCAGATTATTACAAAGTAGCTCTGGTTTTTTAGCCATAATCCGTAAATGAGTTCAATTTTTCAGCTCCATTACCAATCTATTATGGTTTGGCGAAATGTTTTTAATAACAATGTCATTCCGAGTCTTCCAAATCAGCCATGTGCTGTTGCCTCTATTTTGCCTATTATGCCCTTCCCAATCCCTTCAATACTGTAAGAAATAAATGATAGGATCTCTATGCATTTCCACAGATACGCCGAACCAGCAAGGCACAACGTCCCAAAGACCCACCACCACTTGCATGTCGTAAATTATTTGTATTTCAAAATGATTTATAATTAAAAACTTATAAAATATTTTATTAAATTAAATCTTATTATATTTAATAAAAATTTTATCAAGTTAAATATTCTCATCTAATAATCACGGTTAAATAAGGATTATCTACCACTATCAGTTCCTATATTTTCTCAAAATATAACAGTGCTTATCTTTTAATTAAAATCACTATGAGTCTGTTCCTATTCTTAAGGTGGTCAAAAACCGTTTTACTTGCAGCTTTATTTTATATATAATAGAGGGTTTATTGAGAACATATGACAGGAAAAAACGCTGAGTAAATCATTTTCTTCTTCTATTCTTTTTGCTGGGTTTATTATTCTGTGGCTCCTGATCCTAGGTTTATCCTAGAAGACTTGTTGAATCCTGGGGGATTGCTAAGTGTAAATCCTTAAGGACAGTGCATTTCAAGCACGCCTCAAGTGGTTTTCCTTTGATCTTCGTTTTTATCTTTTCCTTGTCTTATTTTGATTATTGGATTTTCTAATATTTCTAACTCATTTCAATGATGAAAATCAATCACTGTTTTAATAAAACCTAAATTCACAACTGGACATGGATCTTTAAACTAATTTTTTTTTGTAACCTGCTCGTTGTGGGCTTGAGGAATATAACCATCTTCGAACATAACATGAGTTAAATAAAAGAGGTTAGAATCAAGAGATAAATAGACACAAAGTAGAATTGATACATTACAGAGCTGAAATCATTTGCTGAAATAGTACGTACTTACATGTAATTCCATGTCTAGGTGCTCGCAGACCATTCTCCAAAACAGAGCACCTTCTCCATCTATGAGGCAAGCTCTAATGCACGGATTCTCCAAAAAATACTCAAATGCAGTATCAGATACGGTGTGGGTGCGGGTGCGATTCGCGTGGGATACGCGCACCGGGTGCGTTTGGGTGTGAATCTGGTGCGTCTTGGGTGCGTCTGGGGTCATTTTTGAAAAAAAAAAATTATGGAAAAAATTTAAAATTTAAAATAAGAAAACTTAATTACCTTATTAACCCACAGAACTTAAAATAAGAAATGAAAAACTTTTAATAGAAAATATTAATTATTTTACTTACCTTTTCAATCCAAAGTCACGAACAGAAAATGTGACTTGTTTTAAATTTTTAATTGGATTGAAAATTTTATTATGCTTATATGTTGGATTGATGATGATATATGAATTGTTATTTTTATATATTTTATAGGTATTATATATAATAAAATAATAAATAAGTAGATTTATCCTCGATTTAATCGCACTTTTCGAATTTTTTCAAAAATCCAGATATCCCAGATCCGTATCCGTATCACGTCTCCCCCGCACCCGCACCCATGCAACACAGGAGGCAAGTGAATAATGTATAAAATATATCGTAATGGACGAAACAGTGAATAAAACATAGCATTGAGATCATGTAAATTATGCATATAGATTTATAACATGGTATATATGTTTAACCTCCAGGATTATTTATTTTAATACATCGAACAATGTAAAGCGATGCACCAAGTTTTAAAAGAAAGTACTTGCAAACTTACTCGAATAATAAGTCAGTACGACTGTCCGTCCATCCATCCTAAAATTCATTACTTTATATTTTTTGGTAACTCCATCACCCAATCCAAACACGATATACTCAACTCCTTTAAGTTAATCTCTTGTCAAATTCTTTTGCATTAGAAACCTCCAAAAACCCTATAAGACTATCTTTATCGGTAGTGAAAACCGATCGATTGCAAGGATGTGGACAAAAAAACAATAAAAATAAATTCAGAATTCATTTCATTGTTGCCGATCTGTGCGGCCAGCCACTCCATGGAATGGCACATGTCTCGAGGAGCTTAATGCCACATGTCACATCCTTATTTGTTAATATAAATTGTATTAAGAAAGTGTTATATTTTCATTTTTACAAAATATTATACGTATAATAAATAAATAAATGTTATATCAAAATTTTTATTTTTATTTTCTTAACAAATAGAAACTAATATTGATGTAAAAATTCAGTACCGATAATTAAATGTGTAATTTTATTTTCTGTACTGTTGTATTACGCATCTATATATAATTTGATAGATGCACATTTGTATGAGACCGTCTTTCGGTGAGACGAGATATAAATTGAGCATTGATGCTTTAATATTTTGGGAGGGGTAAATGTAATTTGTATTTGGTTGTACTCCATTTCATATGAGTTTTTGTTAACTTGATATATTTATTTACAGTTTTGTATTCTAACTCTTGTAATTTAAATTTTATTATTAAAATCGTAACTTATTTTAAGTGCAGTAATTGTTAAATAATAGAAAAAAAAAATATTTTGAATTGGGTTGGGTTATTGATAAAGTAGGAAAAATGAGAAGATTTGATTGAGTTGTAAATTGTATATGTGGAGGAGAGATAAATTAGTTGTTTATCAATGGATTTGGTTGGAATAGATTGTGGATAAAGATAGTCTAAAAATTAGAATCAAGATATAATACAAACCTAGCAAAGTAAATTAAATAGAATCATGAAACATTTTACAACATAAACCTTCTTGGCATCATCATGTTCGGATAACATATACCAGGATCTATCGGGATTACCTCATAAACACAAATTTAAATTAACAATTATTACTAGCATGAATTAACCTAAGTGAATTCAAATAATAATTAATCCAACAACGATATGCAAATAATATTTCACTTAAAAGATCCTAGCATGCAGAATTTCTAGGAGTTTACGTAAACGTACCCATTGGAGAGACGGTCTGAGACAGACAAGATCAAATATCTGGATACACACCAAGATTCCTTCTCAAGTATTCCCAATTCCTCGTTCAATAACCCCGTTGGAAGGTTCTCCAATGAACAATTTATAAACAAAGGAAAAATAAATAATTGTTGCACCACATTTGTGAACTTCTAATATTTCCAACACATGGAACTGTAGGGGGTGAAAAAATTCATCCCCTTATTTATATAGACGGGGTGGACGAAAAATAGGGCTGAAATTAGGATTAGGAAAAATCTTTTCTTGATCTCCAAGGAATCTTGAATATATCTCATATATTCTTCTTTTCATGTGTATTTTTTCACAAAAATCTCACACCCTTACTTAGCCTAATATTTCAAAATAATAGGGGATCTTTCAAGATTGAATCTTTCTTGAATTTATGAGATATTCTTATATTCCTAGAATACATATCTTTTTCCATAAAAAATTTTCCAAGAAAATCCTTCTTCTCATTACTGCTCTATAATTTTCGAAAATCTCATTAAAGCGAGAGATTTCTTGAATTTATGGGATAATCTTGAATTCCAATAATATTTATCTTCTTTTCATAAAATATTTTCAAGAAAATTATTCTCCCTCTTTTCTTCAATTATTTTCGAAAATAAGAAAAAATAATGCAACAATAATTTATTTTATTTTAAGCACTTTTTATTTAATGGACTTTAATTTGGCTACTTGATGGGCCTTTAGGAGGATTAAGATGGACCTTCCAATGGGCCACTGAATTCCAATATTGAGCCACAATATAATTCAACCCATTAATATTAATTAATACCACTATATAATTAATATTGCACTATCCAACTTAACCCATATTACGGTAATATGACTCTCGATTATTATTTCTCGTGTTTAAGATTATTTAGTCCATTAATTAATTAAGTCACTAAAAATTTTTATATTAATTAATATATTTATCCTTGGAGTAAGGACAGCCCAACTTTATTATTCATACCGGAAAATTAATTCCACTTGCAAGATTTGGTATGATAAAGGTTCCCGACCCACCGAGAGGACCAATCACGCAAGACATTGAGAGCACACGATTCTCTGTATTAATTTAGCAACTGTCGTGCAATTAATATTATTGTCCAAGATATAGGGTACCGAAGTCGCAATGATTTTCTTCTCATTTATAAGTCAAAGCAATAATTACTAATCACACACAATCCTTATTAAGTGATAGAGATTAAGAAATCAACAACCACTGAGGTCTAACTCTTCATCCCTTAAGTCAGTGCGAACGAGTTTATCCTCTCTCGAAGCCCGGGCTTTTAAGCGCGTGAATCGCCAAGAATAATTTTTTTTCAAGACAATTTCAATCCCGAATATACACATCAACTTCTACCAATATATTGTTCTTGATCTATCTAAGATGTGAAACACGCACTCGTTTACAAAGAGCCTTTATTAATGTAATCTTCTGTGATCTGATATCATCACGTTAACTACAATGTAACGCATGCTATTATATGAACGGTCTGCTAGGGATGACAACGAGGCGGGTTTGGCCAAACCCGTGAACCCCGCCTCACTCTACATACCGGGTTTTGGACCCGCTTACCCGCCTCGCCCATGAACCCAAACCAGGGTTTAACCCGCCAAAGATATTTAATTTTGTTTTCTCTTTATTTTTTAATTTGTACTTCTTAATTTCATACATGCTCATTTTTAAATACATATTGTTCCTAAAAAATACTCCTCCGTCCCCAATCTTTAGGGTGTTTTTGACTGTCATAGGATTTATTGGAATAGTGGAATAGTGATAAAATGTTGGGGTAGAATGGATAAATCAACTTTATGAAAAAGTAAAAATTCACTTTATTAGAGGGTTAATTAAACCTCTAAAATCTAATTACGCCGCAAATTTCTCGCACAAAATCGACAACATTAAAAATATATTAAAAAATCAATTTTCTTGTTCAATGAACGAAAAAAAAGTTAAAAATGAAATCGAATCGAATACAATGGCGTACTGTTACACCAAATTTTCCCCCAAAACATAATTCCTCCTATTACACCAAAGTTTCCCCCAATTACACATTTCTAACCTATTACACCATCATTAACAATAAATACCCCTCCTACACCTTCAAATCTTCCAACCACCTCGGTCTTTTATATGTCATAAATACATCCCATCTTCAAACCTACCACAACATATAAATGCAGATTTATTGACCATGGCTCAAACTAGAATCCATTTAAGTTATGAAGAAAAAAACAAGATTATACAATATCTACTTGGGGATTTGGAAAATGGAGTACCTAAGCGTGGAATGATCGTAAAAGCTAGCAAGCTATTTGGGGCTCCCTCAAACCGTCGAGAGTCTTGGATCAAGGTAAGCCGGCTTCATATTATTTCATCTAGAATCGGAAAGAAGATAAGGAAAAACAATTGTATTGGATGAAGAGAAGATCAAAGCCATGCCTTTTGAATGAAAGGTCTACCATTAGAGACCTTCTTTGAAGGCTTGAAGTTAGCAAAAAAGCACAGTTGGAAGATGGATTAAGGAAGGCCAAATCAAAGCACATACAAATGCCATCAAGCCATCACTAACAGATCAAAATAAGATTGCAAGGATGCAATACAGCCTTAATCAACTCTATGTAGACAGAGAAAGCAACATCATCAGGTTTAACAGCATGCACAATGTCATCCACATAGATGAAAAGTGGTTTTATATCACAAAAACAACTCTCACGATGGTACAAACCGCCAATGTAACCCATCTTGACATAGGAGTTGCAAGAGCAAGAGATTTATCTCAAAGGTTATGTTCATTTGTGCTATTGGGAGGCCCCTATATGCAAATGATGGTACACTTATGTTTGATGGAAAGATAGGGATGTTTCCATTCACTGAAGAAGTTGAAGCCATGAGAAATGCGATGAGAACGGTTTGAAAAAAGGCACTATGGAGACAAAGAATATTGAATCCATAACCAAGCAAATCATGAAGGATTGCGATTATCAATCGGTACACCATAGACTATCGATTATATTTCATCATTTAGTCTCTAAATGAGTATCATCAAACATAGTTGGTTACTTTGCAATTAAAATGTTCTAAATAGAGCAAGTATCCTAAACATACATGTTGGTTACTCTATTTTTTAACAGATTATACCAAAGACTTAAAAGAGAAGTGGCACGAAAATGCAAGCAAACAAATTTTCATCCAAAGAAGACAATGCCAAACCACACATTTTGGACAATGATCCAGTTTCGAGAGCTATAGCTCAATCGATGGCTACAACATTAAACCGATTTGCCAACCACCCAACTCTCCGGATTCTAACATTAATGATTTAGGATACTTTGCATCAATTCAAGCATTACGTTGAAGAAGAAAAATAAAATAGTTCTGAACTATGTGCAAATGTAGCTAAATCATTTGAACAACTAGATGCAATTACTCTTAACAAAGTGTTTCTTAGTTTGCGAGTTGTTGCATAGAGATCTTTGAAGGAAAAAGAGACAACAATTTTAAGATACCACACATGGGCAAAGACTCACCGAGTTATCAAGGATTACTACCGATAATCTTGAGGTTGATGAGAGTTTGGTAAGAGAATGCATAGAATATTTAATGCGACTTGACAATGGAGTGGGAGTAAAAAAGCTATGGCCAAACTTATGAGGGATTTAGGGTATTAGGGGTGTAGAATGCAGTGGTGTAATAGGCAAACTTTTTGTACATTTTGGTGAATGCTTATTGCATAAACATAGAAGTAGATAAACTTCTAGGGCTATCATTGTTTAGCGAAGAAACATTAAGGTTCCTTTTTGGTTTGTATTTTGGCAATCAAGATGAAATGAATAGCTTTATTGAATCCAATCTGTTTATTGAATTCATAAGGCCCTCACATTACTGTTCATCATTGGGAGAAGCCCAATGATGTAAATTAGCATCCTAAATCACAAACACATGATTGGTTGCTATAATACATCAACATATGCAAAACCACGGAACAATCGGACCACGTTTACCCACATATGCAAACGTAAACACCAATTTTATTCATCATTTTAGGGAGTCGGGTCAATTTTCTCAGTTTTCAAACAGAAACAACAAGTTTGAAACACAATTTCAACCCTCAGAACAATTTCATCATTGGGAGAAGCCCAATGATGTAAATTAGCATCCTAAATCACAAACACATGATTGGTTGCTATAATACATCAACATATGCAAAACCACCGAACAATCGGACCACGTTTACCCACATATGCAAACGAAACACCAATTTTATTCATCATTTTAGGGGAGTCGGGTCAATTTTCTCGGTTTTTCAAACGAAAAACGGCAAGTTTGAAACACAATTTCAACCCTCGAACAATTTCATCATTGGGAGAAGCCCAATGATGTAAATTAAAGATCCTAAATCACAAACACATGATTGGTTGCTATAATACATCAACATATGCAAAACCACCGTAACAATCGCACCCACATTTACCCACATATGCAAACGAAACACCAATTTTATTCATCATTTTAGGGAGTCAGTCAATTTTTCTCGGTTTTCCAAGCGAAGCAAAGAAGTTTGAAACACAATTTCAACCCTCGTAACAATTTCATCATTGGGAGAAGCCCAATGATGTAAATTAAAGATCCTAAATCACAAACACATGATTGGTTGCTATAATACATCAACATATGCAAAACCACCGAACAATCGGACCCACATTTACCCACATATGCAAACCGAAACACCAATTTTATTCATCATTTTAGGAGTCAGTCAATTTTCTCGGTTTTCAAAGCGAAATGAAGTTTGAAACACAATTTCAACCCTCGATCAATTTCATCATTGGGAGAAGCCCAATGATGTAAATTAGCATCCTAAATCACAAACACATGATTGGTTGCTATAATACATCAAGCCATAGACCACATTTACCCACATATGTAACCGAAACATCAACGAGTGCGTGCTTTTTGTAAATCGAGGCAATATCTCAGAAACAAAATGCCTAGCATCTCAACATGGCCCTTTTCGTTTTTCATCAAGACAATAGACTTTATCACCTTGGTGAAGTACTTATCAGGGATGATAATTTTGGACTTGGGCGTGTACAACACGAACCCCAACTCATTTCTCTCGCCTAAATCGAGATATAGAGAATTGGGAACCTGAGATTTGGCAAACAACAGAGGGATTAGAAACAACATAAATCTTACTATCCTCTAAAACTGAAATGAACAAAAAATTAAATTTGGAACACACTTTGAACAAAAAACAGAGAACGTGGATCACTTACACGCGTAAATGGATCGATTATCAAGTAACCTCGTTTAAACAAGTTCATCAGAGGGCAATTCCGGTGAGAGAGAGTCTTGCACAACCATGGATGAATAATCGGGAGAAACCCGACCCACATCGCTCAAATCTGCATCGCAACCCTTCGATTTCTCCGCATCCACCGCCACCGGCTCCATCTCCTTCTTCCTCTCTTCATCCCACCTTTTATATAAAGGATTTTGAGAATCTAAAGCTCCCGATTCCTCCCACCCAAAGTCCTCCACTGGATCCGCCTCATACTCCTTATAATCTTCGGTGCATGGCCATTTTTCAGAATTTAAAGAATCATCGGCCATGGAAATTTAGGGTTTTTTTGCGGTGGTGATGAGAGAGTGGAAAAGAGAGCAAATTAATGATGAATCGAGAGAAGGTTAAGAAAGAGAGCAGAGAGAAGAGAGAATGAATCTTGTGATGTGAGTATTCTATAGGGTTACAAGAAAAGAGAGAGAAGAGAAAGGCAGTGATGTGAGTATGTGAGTGAGATAGGCTAATTAAATGAGTTTTTTTTGGTGAGGTGGGCGATTAATGAGATAATTAAATGAGTTTTAGGGAGTATTGGGTTGGAGTTAATTGAGTGGCGATTGTGTAAATAAAATGATATGAGAAGGGTGTTAGTTAAATGGGGTATGTCCATTTTAGGAAAGAAACCTTAAAGATTGGGACAAAAAAAATGGAAATAAAACCTTAAAGATTGGGACGGAGGGAGTAAAATATAAATTAGAATCATCAAATTAAAATAAACAAAAATACATAATATCATAATCAATCTCACATTAAAAATAGTACAAAAGGGACTACAGTTACTCATTATTCATTAATCAAACATACCTCATCAAAATAGACATCTTATTATACTGTTTTTTCTTATTATAGTATTGTTATCTTATTAAACTATTATTCCATTATTACTTAATACATTTAATATATATATATATATGCGGGGCGGGTTTGCCTAATACCATGACCCGCCCCGCATCCGGCGGGTTTTTGTTTGACCGGGTTTTAACCCGTCCCGTAACCCGTTTGACCGGGTTTAACCCGCCCCATCCGGGGCGGATTCGTGCCGAGTTCGGGTTAAAACCCGTCCCATTGTCATCCCTACAGTCTGCAATAAATATATATAACATTCAATCATATTTAAAACAGCAGTGATAAATAATTTATTTCAATAAATAAGTGTTTAATACATAGGTTATACAAAGTAAAAATATACTTTCACGTATAACCCCAACCCATCATATAAATGAGATTATAAATTTTAAGAGAAATCAAGGGATCTGAGAGGGTAAACTCATTAGTGAACTTTCCTTGAGGTTTAAGAAGTGATAAATGATCTTGCAAGGTAAGCCTTTGATCAGTAAAATATGAACAATATTACGATTCATCAAACCAAATAAAGTATCAAAGGAATAAATCTTGATCTCTTTCAAAATGAGCAATAGCTACATTGAGGTTGAAATTCATACATGGAAGGACACATACAGCAGGGCAGCCATGACGGTCGGCCTCGTGGCCAAGACACCCAGCAACACCAATTGCTACATTAAACAGATGATAACCTTAATAAAGATAAAGTGGAGATGTCAAGCAAGTTTTTTGGAACCAGAGGAAGACGGTAATTGAAATAAAAAAAATTGAAGACATCGCATTTTTAAAATTTTCATCACCTAGCATCAATCAATTCAAGGCAAATTAGAAACCATCTAGATGGTTCTAATTGAAGCAATCAACACATTCTCTTCTGAAAAATCTTCAGATGTTCTCTCAAAGATAAAACCTAAAAAAATGAAACTCAAACCAATGTCTAAGCTGCTAAATGATCTCATATTGTTTTTGCAGTTATTGATATTTATCTTATTGTAAATGATTAAATCTGAAATATATTAACTGACCAAAAAAAAATAAAAAATGAAAGGGGATCAAACTTTGACCATACAAAACTTTATCTGATTTTAGGTTTTTCAATTCATACCTATTGAGGTTTCAATTCGGCATCCCCGTCGCCATGTCAACCGCGAAAAGGGCATCGGTGCTGTTCTAGAATCAGGAAAGACGATTTAGCCGGCAACAGAGGCAGCTTCAAACATAGACCTGTGACGGTGACGGTGACGGTGACGGTGGCGGTGCTCGTAAACAGGAGCGGTGAGGCAAGAGTCTCAATCATCGACGCCTGTGTAGACATCGTCGATTTCCATTCTTCTATTTTGATATTTCCTTTTTCTTCAAAAAACTGATAAGAAATGAGGTCAATTGATAAGCCATTCAGATTTTTCGTGGGGAGACTGAGCGACGGTAGAATTTGAAAGGCTTGGGGAGAATAATTATGGTAGGTAAGAAACTGTTTTAAAACGTCGCAGATGGGCTTTATTTTAAATTGACACATGGCAAAAAATAAGAAAGATTCAAATTATCACATGTCAACACCACTTTAAAAGCAAATTGTCACGTGATAGCACCTCATTGAAACATTCTATTTTTATATAATAAGATTACTAGTGTGACTAACCTATTATATATGTTTAAAAATAAGTGTTTGATCATTTTAAAAAGCACTTTCAAAGTGAAAAGTTTAGAAAGCCGATACTCATTCCCGATTTCCCTACTCTGAAGGAGATAATGATAACACGGGAGATTAATTAAAGGGACCAATCCTTCTTTTATTGTCCTTATCCCCAAGAAGAAGGTGACTATAGATTGATATCGCTCATCGGTGGGATCTATAATATAATCTCAATGACTTGTTAGAAGGTTGTCCAAAATTAAGGATTCCATCATTTATGAGAACCAAAGTGTTTTTATTAGGGAAATTAAATAAACGAATTAATTACTCACCTCTCTACAAGTTCGAACTTTTTATGAGAAAAAATTCTTTCCATTTTCATTAATAATGCATTGATTTTGGAGAGTGTATTGGTAAAAAAGAGGCAAAAAAGAGGGACATTGAGAGAATCTTCTTTAAAAAGCTCTTCCTGATTCCATGATCTCAACATCGCTGTCTTCATCCCGAAGACCCCCAGAAGGCATTCCAGCCTTCTTCGGCAGCATAGACGTGATTATGTCCTTAATCCTTCCTCGCACCTGAGATTTGGACGATGATCCCACCACTGTTCCGTATTGATAACTCTCTTGACCCAGTTGGATTCAAAAAGCTCTTCTATGATTTTGCAAAGAAATGTGATATATTCGAGAAAGAAAGACTGGAGGCCTTGCTGCGGAGAATGTACAAGATTTTCGCCATTCCAGCAGACCTTCAGAGATTCTCGTTTTGAAGAAGTCAGAAGATATGTTCTTTAGATCAGATGATAGGTAACTCTTGTACTTGTAATCTTCAAACTCTTATATATAAAACAAGTTACTTTGTTGATCTTAAGACAACAACTCATTGTCTTCTGATTTCTGTTGTTTTTGTCTTTTACATTGCGCTTGGTTATCTGTTTTTCTGATTATCTGTTTTGGTTCCATCAAAAAGGGGGAAATTATTGGGAAATTTGTATTAAGTTTTGATGGAAGTTCCAAAACAGATTGTAATAGGACCAGTCAGACCTGTTAGCTGACTGATGATTTAGAACAAGATAGGATGACCAGCTGAGTTGTATAGACAGCTGATGTATAAGATAGGTCACATATTGAGGGGGAACTCAATGTGTAAAGGTCAGGTCAGAAGACCAGACGGGTCAGAAGACCAGACGGATCAGAAGACCAGATGGGTCAGAAGACCAGTCGAAGTCAGAAGACCAGCCGAAGTCAGAAGACCAGAAGAGTCAGTTAGTCAGATGACCAGGTGAAGACATGAAGCTAAAGTTCAGAAGACCTGAAGATCAGATGACTACCAGAAGACCAAGACCAGAAGACCTATATCAGTCGAAGTCTGCTAAGTTGTTTTAAGACAACTTGCATCAGAAGACTTTATCAGGTAGACTGATCTGTTTTATCTGATCAGGTCAGCTCACGCCAGGTGTCAACTGATGTTACACCAGGTCGTACGTTGTCAATCAAAACAAGAAGAATGTCAACTTTAGTTGGTAGAACAAACACTAAATAAGAAAATTTGTTAACCAATGAGAACGAGACACGTACGTACGGAGCTGACAATGCAGGATTCGGCGCTGCATAGTCAAACGACTAGAAAGGACAAACTTACACGCTTTCGGCCATGCCGTTCCTAAAGCACGTCACATCAACCCTGCAATTCTACCAAATATAGCCTGAAATTCAAATTGCTCTGCAACGGCTATTTGATTTCGAGGTCTATAAATATGGGATCAATCTTCATAGTAAAGACACGGAAATTATCATCAAGCTCAAGCTATAGCAAGATTTCCGCACGAAGAACACAAATTCAAGATTATTTTCTAAGTGTTCATCCTATCGTTCTTAGCATAGAAATCTCATCCTCTAGTTTTAGGCTATATAAATACTAGGAAAAAATTTCAGTTGGAACAACAACAAATCTTTACCCAAACACAAAAGTTAGGTTAAGTTTGTTTTGCAAGATTTCAGACTAGGGTTTCTAGTTTCTGATTTCTGGGATCGGTTGAGTGAGAACTCTTGAAACATCTGTTGGTTGTACTGTGTTGGACTAACACATTAAACTAAGTCCAAGTTGGTTAAGTTGGTGCCCCTTGTGATAGGGAAGAGTGGACGTAGGACTGTTTGTTGGGATTATACTGGAAAGTATGCTTTTTACTTTGTATAATCGAAAACCGAATTTTGGAACTTATTCTTGAAATAAATTGTTTATCAACGATGCTTTAAATATTATTGAATGTTACATATATTTCTTTAACGATAACTGTTCAATAAGTCGTCGTGTTACATTGTAGTTAATTTAGTGATACCGATCACGAAAGATTAAATTAGCGATCCCCTTGTAACTAAAAATACGCTATTCACGACCTAGATGGAAATGAACAACCCATCGTGAAAGGTTGAAGTGTAAGGCTCGAGATTGGCTTGTCTTGACCAAGAGATTACACTAGTGCATGACTGATGCTGTTGAATAGGACCTCTGAGGAGGATAAATTCTTCGAATCCAACAAGGAAGAATTAGACCTCAGTGGTTCGTTATTTCTTAACCTTCGTCCCTTAAATATGATCACGTGGGGTTGGTAACTATTGTTTTGACTTATCATGGGTAGCGAATCAGTGAGATTCAATACTTTTTATCTTGGGCAATGTTATTAGTCACATGTGATTGCTAAGATTTAATAAAAAGAATCGTGTGCAAAATCGCTTGTTTGATTTGCCCTTGGAGGTTCATAAGCTTTATCATACCAAATCTTGCAAGTGAAATTAGTTTTAAAATATGGATAATAATGTTGAACCGTTCCTTGACCAAGGATATAAGATATTAATTAATAGAAAGTTATTTCAGTGGCTTGAATTAATTAATGGGCTAGATAATCTTAAACACGGGAAATAATGACCAGGAGTCATATTGACTGTAATATGGGTTAAGATGGATAGTGCAATATTAATTATGTAGTGGGATTAATTAATATTTATGGGCTTGAATAATATTGTGGCTCAATATTAGATATTCAAGGTCCATTAGAAGGTTCAATCTTAATTCTCCTAAAGGCCCCCTAAGTAGCCCAACACATAGTCCATTTAACTGAAAAGGTGATTAGAATAAAATAAATAATGTTGCTTATTTTTCCACTAATATTTCGAAAATTATGGATAGAGTTGGGAGAAAGATTTTCTTTGAATTTTGTTATGGAATGAAGATATGTATTCTTGGAATACAAGATTATATCATTAATATCAAGAAATCTCCCACTTGGTTATTCATAGTGATATTTTCGAAAAATATGAAATATAATTAAGGCGAAAAGATTTTCTTGATTTTCTTGAAAAGATATTATGGAAGATATGTATTTCTTGAAATACAAGAATATCTCATAAATTCAAGAAGATCCAAATCTTGGAATCTTGATCTCTATATTTTCGAAAATCCATAGTATTAGAGTAAGTGGGATTTTTGTGGAATATTATAATTGTGGGAAAAAGAATATAGGAGATATATTCAAGATTTCTTGGAGATCAAGAAAAGATTTTCCCACATTGTTTTATCACAAAAATTCCGTTCACTTTAGACTCTATAAATAGGGATGATTCTTTCATTCCCAAGTACAATTCCATGTCTTTGGAAAAATTAGTAAATCCATGAAAGGTGGTGCAACATATTTTATTTTCCTTTTGTTAAATCGTTCACAAGAATCCTTCCAATTTGATAATCGAGCGAGGGCTAAGGGAATACTTGGAAGTCCTTCTGGTTAGTCTATTCACCCTGTTGTTTGCCATCCCAAGAGGTATGCGTTCAAACAAACTCGTAGAATTACTGCATCGTGGGTTTTACGTGAATTATTATATGCATGATATGTTGTTGGATTATTATTTGAATTAATATAGGATTAATTCATTCTAGTAATAATTAAAGAATTAAATTTGTATTTAAATATTCATCCCGAATAGATATGTGCAAAACATTCCCCAATAACTGGTATCAGAGCCAAAGTTTCGGACTCTGAATTTTTTAAATTGTAATTTAATTCATGGACATTAAATTTGAAATTGGATAGTAGAATTGCTAGATCTGTTTTGCAGGTATCCAATTGTCATGGAATTTAATGTGTTTTATTTATGCATGCATATAAATTGTGGTTTTTAATTGATTAGCTTCGGATTCGTTTTGCCTCATGAAAAAATCCACGAGTAGATTAGTATTTGTTTGATTTAATCAATGTAATAGACTAGTCTAGATCTAGGTTTATTTATTTTATAAATAAATTATGCCGGATCGAAACGGAGGCGGAGACGAAGAATTAAAAAACAGGATCCAGCAAGGCGTGGCGGCGTCAGTCGCGCAAAAACGTGCCAAAAACGCGCATATGATCGCCGCGGACGCTAAGGGCGCCAAGACGGTTTAGGGCCGCCGGCAAGGAGAGCGCACGCGATCCAACGGGCGAACGCGAGCGCCAGGCGAAGTAATCGCCTAGCGCGCGGCGATGACGGCAGGCGACGCTGGCGGCGCTGGCGGGCGATGCCGCGGCGATGGCGTCTTGACGCGACACGGGCGACACGGGCGCTGGCGGGCGACATCACCACTTCAGGCGACATCAAGAATTCGAATTGGGCGACGCGCAAGGCCGGTAAGCGTCTGGCGCGTGGGCGCATGTTGCTCGGCTAGGGCGATCGGATGATGTGGGCCGCATCCCATTGCGAGCTACTTGGCGTGGCGTTTAAGACGGAGTTCTTTTTCGAGACGATCAAGTGGGAGAAATTCAAGACGGTATTTCTTCAAGATCGGGCCAAGAAAAATCAAACCATGACAATTGGATAATTTGTGCCCAATATGTTTATTTTTTTTGTTTTTGCTTGATTTATTTTGTGTTATCTTATGCTTTATTTAATTTGTTTAAATGTGTTTGCATGAGAATTGCCCAAATGAAAAATCTCACCTTCAAAATTACTAAGTATGTTTAAATAATTAATTGACAATTTTGTTAGGATAATAAAATTGAATTAATTTTGACCTCCATGATTTATTTATTTGTGAATTCTTTTGGAGAAAATCCCCTGGGACGATCAAAAGATAGTTTTCACATGAATGAATTCCAAACGGATGATTGTGGGTTATTACTAGTGGCTTACGATGACCCTCCCCACGAGGCTCGTTCAAAAGCGAAATAATAGTCTGTATTTTAATCGTGGTTATTACTTAGGTATAAAATTGATATGCATGTACTTCCCCAAGTCCTGTCCAATTTTATATTGGTCAAGTAAGTCAACTATTAATCTGGATATTAAAGGTTTATGCTTCGTTCTTGTTTGTAATCTGCTTGAATGTGTTTAAATAATGACCCACCCCACGTGGCTTATTTAAACTCTTTTTTGAGATGTTGGGCGATCATGCATGTTCATATTTTTTTTTGAGATTTTAAATATGATGCATGTGATCGAATCTTGTGATATACTTGTCTTATTGCATATAGTTGTTTATTTCGATTCAACATGTTATTACCTTTTAATCCATTGTTATTATATTTAAAAGTCAATACAATATGTATGGAAACTATATTGATTGAAAATAAAAAATTATAATTGTCCTAATCGCACAAAAAGCACAAGTGGATTCTTGACACACCAAAATCGGATGAGCGGTACCGACGAGTGTAAACATGTGGGACTCGTCGGATCACCTTACAGAGATGTCATCGCCTGAAAATGATGGAGGGCAAAACCCGTAAGGGATTACGTCCTCAAAATAGATGGCCCATCTGAACAAACTTGAGATTCGAGTCACGATTATGATCACGAGACTCGGATGAATTTAATACTTCACTCTCTGCCCAAAAAGTTTTGAGCATTTTGGCCTCGCTAATTTAATTTGTTACAAGCTTTTGGTCTCGGCAAATGATGATAAGGCACCAAACTCAAGCTTTGATGACAAGTGGTCCGTCTTCATCTTCTAGGCCAAGGGTAGGTAAGATAAAGAAAGGGACCAAAGGCCATAAGCAATAAAACTCAATCGCTTGCCAAGGGCGATGGTAAGATGAGGAATGCTTGTTGTGTCGAGGAAAATCGAAAAGAGAAGTGCTTAAGCTGCGGTGAGAGAGGACAATGGAGGTTTTGCTTTATTCCAACCCCAAAAGGACGGAAAAGAAATGTAATTCTCGCGACTAGTTGTTGAAACTTGTTTAGCGGCGTATACTTCTCATTAAATGGGTGGTTGATACGAGATCCACTAATCATGTTGGCTTCACCAGTTCAAAATGATCCCAAGAACTTAGTGGGAGTGAGATCTTCATCCTGTGGCGGCGTTTAGTAGAAGTCATTGCAATGCTCGTGTAAGTGGCGAGATATTGCAATCTTCGATAGTAACGATTATTGCAATACTTTCTGTAGTAGCGACATTGCAATACTACATGAGTAGTAGTTAAAGCGATGGGAGAAGTGCTTTATCTTTTGAAGATAAAGTTTTTGAGATTATCTTTATGTTCCCGGTTTTAGAAAGAATTCACTTTCGGTTTCTAAAATTCGATTAAAGGACACTAAGTTTCTTCTAATAAGAATGACATCATTTTTGAAATGATGAGTGTATCTGATACGGGACATTGATGGAAAATCTCTATACAATTAACTGTGCACACCACTCACTTAAATGCATCCTATAACACATCAACTAATTAATACAAAAAGAAAGCTTGAGCAAACACTTCTTTGGCATCTAAGATTAGGTCATATAAATCGAAAGAGATCGAAAGGTTGGTGAAAGATGGTTCCTTTGGCGTCTCCAAGTTGAACAAATTCCAACCTGCGAATCATGTTTGGAGGGTAAAATGACCAAGAGGGCAATTGGAGCCAAGGGGAATAGAGCGAAAGAAGTGTTAGAGATCGTTCACCGCGATGTATGTGGTCCAATGTCAACCAAAGCAGAGGAGGTTATGAGTATTTTTTGATGATTACTCGAGAATGCGGTTACATTTTCCTTATAAAGCATAAATCGAGACCTTTTGAAAATTCAAAGAATTTAAGGCTCAAACAGAGAATCATAGGGAAAAACGTATCAAGTCTCTACGATCCGATCGTGGAGGCGAATACCTCAACAATGAGTTTTTGAACTACTTATCGATGAAGGATTGTATCCCAAACATTTGCACCGGAACCCCTCAACAAAATCGGGGTTGCGAAGCGAAGAAATAGAACTCTTTTGGAAATGGTTAGATCTATGATGAGTTATGCGGATCTTCCCAAGTCGTTAAAGGGTCATGCCTTGGAAACAATGACTTACATTCTGAACTTGGTGCCATCAAATCGGTTCCCAAAACTCCCAAAGAATTGTGGACGGGCGCAAGCCTAGTATAGACACATGAGAATTTGGGGTGTCCCGACTCGTGTTGAACACAAAAGGTAGTAAATTGGATCCTCGATCGAGAATAAGGTTGTTTGTAGGATACCCACGGGGAACAAAAAGGGTGTATGTTCTATGGTCGAAAGATCAAAAAGGTGGTCATCGGCGCCCACTTTAGATTTTTGGAAGAAGACTATATGAACGAAAACCGAAGTGAGATTACCTTAAATGAGCTTAGAGGGCAAACTTGATTCAACTCGTCTTAGATGATATACCAAGCGATACACTTTCTGGCAAGACCTCGTCAGAAGTGGGAGGGTTGTTAGGCTGACTTAGAGATTCATGGGAATAGGAGAGTCCTCGGACTTGATTCCAAGACAAAGGCAATCGACCCATGGACATATGACCGGCACTCCAAGATAAGGATCTTGATTCTTGGCAAGCAAAGATGAAAGCCAAAATGGGTTCTATGTTTCATAATAGAGTGTGGGAGCTAGTCGAACCACTTAATGGGTCAAACCCATTGGATACAAGTGGGTATATAAGAGGAAAAAAGGGCCCAGGACGGGAAGGTTGAAACCTTTAAAAGCAAGACTAGTGGCGAAAGGTTACACTCGAGAAAGAAGGATCGATTATGAGGAAACTTTTTAAACCGTAGCCATGCTTAAGTCCATCTGTATTCTCTTATCGATTATTTTGCATTTCGACTTTGAAATCGGCAAATGGATGTCAAGACGACTTTCCTTAACGGAAGTCTTGATGAAGAGATTTATATCTGACAACCCCAAGGTTTCATTGAAACGGGCGAAGAACACCTAGTTTATGGCTCAAGAGGTCCATTTACGGACTCAAACAGGCATCGAGCTTGGAACCAATGTTTTGATCATGTTATAAAGTCTTATGGGTTTGATCAAAACGAGTTTGAAAGTTAATTGTGTATAAAAAAGCGTGTCGAATCTGCATTGGTATTCTTAGTACTTATCGTAGATGACATTCGATCGCCGGAACGATGTGAAGGTGTTATCGAGGCGTAAAAAACATGGCTTTCAAAAGCAGTTTGATATGAAAGACTTAGGGAAAGCCGGACACATCCTTGGGATCAAGATAACTTCGAGATCGCAAGAAAAGGATGATCCGGGTTATCACAAGTTTCATACATAGACCTTTGTCTTGAAAATCGTCATCATGCAAAATTCGAAAAGGATTCAGTACCTTTCGGACTTGGAATCCATCTATCCAAGAAAATGTCCCTAAGATGCAAAAAGGAGATAGATGACATGAAAGACATTCCTTGTGCTTGGTATTGGAAATCTTATGTGTGCAATCTTTTGTGACGAGACCGGATATCTGCTTTATCGTAGGCATGGTAGCAAGATATCAAAAATAACCCAGGGAAAGAGCATTGAATGACGTGATTAAAAACGATACGAAATATCTGAAAAAAGAACTTCGGGATAGAATATTGATTTATCGGTCGGATACTCCAATCCCCATAATTTACGGACTCGAATTTCCAATCGGACTTAGATTCCGAAACTATACGCCTCGATTAGTATGTTTCCATTTTGGGAAGTGTAGCCATCAAATGGACGAGTGTGAAGCAAATGCATCATCGACTCAACCATGGAAGTCGGGTAAAGTAGTTGCTTGTGAAGCGAAAGAAAGAACCCGTTGGCTCTGAGACCTTCTTAGTGGACTTGGATGGAGTTCGAATTTGTCTAAGCAATATTTGCTAGGGCGGATTCTGCAAATTCAAGGGAACCAAGAGTCCACAGTCAGTCAAACAAGCACACTAAAGAAAAGACATTTTATCACGAGAAATCGTTAAGAGAGGGATATAGATGTGGCAAAGATAGAGTCTAAGGACAACCTAGCATCCATTCACAAAGAGTCCGCCTCTGAATACATTCGAGAGACATGTGGAAGAAATGGGTGTCAAGGCCGTTGCCCGATCTGCTTTGAGTATAAGTGAGAGAAATTATTAGGTTAAATGTAGGTGACATTAGATGTCACGGACTCACGAGACATGTTGTAGTATACTTAAAAGCGGACTTTGAGTATAAGTGGGAGATTGTTGGGGATTATCTTGGAAAGTATGCTTTTTACTTTGTATAATCGAATGAATTTTTCGGACTTATTCTTTTGAAATAAATTGTTTATCAACGATGCTTTAAATATTATTGAATGTTACATATATTTCTTGCATAAGCTGTTCAATAAGTCGTCGTGTTACATTGTAGTTAATTTAGTGATACGGATCACGGAAGATTAAATTAATGTCCTTGTAACTAAAAGTGCGCTATTCACGACCTAGATGGAAATGAACAACCCATCGTGAAAGGTTGAAGTGTAAGGCTCGAGATTAGCTTGTCTTGACCAAGAGATTACACTAGTGCATGGTGATGCCTTTGAATAGGACCCTCTGAGGAGGATAAATTCTTGAGCCGAACAAGGAAGAATTAGACCTCGGTGGTTAGATTATTTCTTAACCTTAAAATCCCTTAAATAGGATCACGTGGGATTGGTAACTATTGCTTTGACTTATCATGGGTAGCGAATCAAATGATTCAATACTTTTTATCTTGGGCAATGTTATTAGTCACATGTGATTGCTAAGATTTATCTGAAAGAATGGGTGTGCAAATCTGACTTTGTTTGATTTGCCCCCTTGGGAGGTTCATAAGCTTTATCATACCAAATCTTGCAAGTGGAATTAGTTTCCGGTATGGATAATAATGTTGAACCGTTCCTTGACCAAGGATATAAGATATAAATTAATAGAAAGTTATTTCAGTGGCTTGAATTAATTAATGGGCTAGATAATCTTAAACACGGGAAATAATGACCGGGAGTCATATTGACTGTAATATGGGTTAAGATGGATAGTGCAATATTAATTATGTAGTGGGATTAATTAATATTTATGGGCTTGAATAATATTGTGGTTCAATATTAGATATTCAAGGTCCATTAGAAGGTCCAATCTTAATTCTCCTAAAGGTCCCCTAAGTAGCCCAACACATAGTCCATTTAACTGAAAAGGTGATTAAAATAAAATAAATAATGTTGCTTATTTTTCCACTAATATTTCGAAAATTATGGATAGAGTTGGGAGAAAGATTTTCTTTGAATTTTGTTATGGAATGAAGATATGTATTCTTGGAATACAAGATTATCTCATTAAATTCAAAGAAATCTCCCACTTGGTTATTCATAGTGATATTTTAAAAAAATATGAAATATAGTGGGCAAGAAAGATTTTCTTGATTTTCTTGAAAAGATATTATGGAAGATATGTATTTCTTGAAATACAAGAATATCTCATAAATTCAAGAAGATCCAAATCTTGGAATCTTGATCTCTATATTTTCGAAAATCCATAGTATTAGAGTAAAGTGGGATTTTTGTGGAATATTATAATTATGGGAAAAAAGAATATAGGAGATATATTCAAGATTTCTTGGAGATCGAAAAAAGATTTTCCCACATTGTTTTATCACAAAAATTTACGTTCACTTTAGACTCTATAAATAGGGGATGGTTCTTTCATTCCCAATCTGATTCCATGTCTTTGGAAAAATTAGTAAATCCACAAAAGGTGGTGCAACATATTTTATTTTCCTTTTGTTAAATCGTTCACAAGAATCCTTCCACCCATAGTCGAGCGAGGTTAAGGGAATACTTGGGAAGTCCTTACGGTTAGTCTATTCACCACACCGTTGCCATCCCAAGAGGTATGTTCACGTAAACTCGTAGAATTCCGCATGCGTTGGTTTTACGTGAATTATTATATGCATGATATGTTGTTGGATTATTATTTGAATTAATATAGGATTAATTCATGCTAGTAATAATTAAATAATTAAATTTGTATTTAAATATTCATCCCGAATAGATCTGTGCAAAACATTCCCCAACACTGTTGTCTGAACCACTATAAAAATCTTGTGTGCATTTACTTGTTCTTACCTGCTTTACACTACTGCACACAACCTGAGTTTAAGCTGCATACATATTCTGAGATAGGATCAGTCTGCATCAAGCAACTAATCTGATCAGTTTGACACTTTAGTCATCTGATTGAAAATAGACTGCAGAATTTGATTCTCTAAAACTGGTTTTTCACACGGGTTAAAACTAGCTTCCGCACATCAGTTAAACTGATAGACACCGAACTGATCTGTCATCAGGCGATCAGTAAGTTGGATATTAGTACAAACTGATCCACACGCACTCTGATCAGGCAACCTGCTATCACACCTGATCTTGCACAAAAAAGTTTTCAGAAGTTTATTCACTCATCCCCTCTAGACTTCTACCCTTACAAAACCCGTTCGGGACCTACACTTACCATTATGATGACAAAGGCATCTGAATTGGGTTTTTTCAAAGCAGCTTCTATTGGTAATAACGGTATTAAGGTGTCTCATCTCCAATTTGCTGACGACACTGTATATTCGAGAGTGCTGCATAGATTGAAAATGCTTGGATAATGACGAGCATCTTGAAAACATGGAAATTCGTTAGGCCTTAGAGTAAACTTTGATAATACAACATTTATGGTATCAATGTTGATGAAGACCGAATTTTCGAGATGACTAGAATCTTAGGTTGTGCAGTGGGCTAATTTCCATAGTCAAAGAATACAAGAGAAAAGATTGCAACACCTAATCAACTATCCTCCACCACTGCGGTTACAAAATTAAGAATCAATATATATTATATACAACAATATGAGGATATATATACCAAATAATTAGTTTTCACATAAAATATATCTGTCTAAAAGTAAAAGCCTTAAACTACGATTTAAAAAAAAAATACGAATCTCAATGGGGCGGCAAAGCACGGATTCGTCGGTTTGGGCGACATACGTGAAACCCAGTTAAGTGGCGACTAGCAATGGGCTTCGGCGTTGGATTTTTGAGTGGCGTGCTTGAGCGGTGATGAGGCATGAGTCTCTAATATGAATCCCAATTTGATTTGTGTGTACTACAACATCTTATTTAGCATTTTAGGTTTAGGACCTTTAGGTTTGTAATTATTTTTAAACAACAAATCCACCTAGCCGACTATCCGTCAGGCAGCCCTAACCACCGGAAATGTAGAGGGCCGATTATGTTAAAATCGGGGTGGTGGCGTGACACGCCTAAGCGATTTCTACAACCATGCATACACTAGACATGTTACAAAATTAGAGTAAACTAACACACTTTCTTTTAAAGTGTTTAGCGTAACATTCAATTATGTTTTTATCTCATGACGCAAATATATTAGTAATGTTGTACTCCTCCGTCCACTATAATTATTTCGTTTTTATTTTATGGATTATTAATTACTTTTACTAATTGTGTACGATGGCAATTAATTCATAATAATTATACTGTTACTTTATATATGGTCATCACCATTTATCCCAGTACTATGTCACTTAATTTTCAGTCCACTAAAAATATAGCTTAAACACTTTAAAAATCTAATCGCAATTTCCCCGCAACTTCCATTTACCACTTTCTTTGTGTTGTTGCTTTTACTACAAAATCTAATCGCAATGTTCAAACCATTTCTTCTGAATTTTCTTTGTTCTCATTTCTCATCTTTATTCAATATATAAATACTGATACATAATGCAATTGGTATAATATATTTGAGTGTTATTTAGTGAATATTATACAAATATACAAATATATACTTCATATATAATATTTTCAAGATAATTGGTTTTAGTCCTTTATCAAAAAAGAAAAGAGATAAAAAATATTTTGTTTATATATTCAATTACATTACAAGAATTAATAATAAATACTAATATACATTTATAATCTTATATGTTCATTAAATTTGAGCAGCAATTTATTTCCATGTGATATTAATTTTTAAAGACAAAACTAAGTACACAAAATATCTTTGAACATTTCTCGTATAAAATATCGTTAAAATATAAACACTACACTCTTTTTTGGCATGACAAAATATAGTGTGAACAAGTTTCACGGCGAAACTGGTTAAGGAGTGTGACTTATATTACTAAAGAGTGTGACTTTTTACTTTAAAGGGTGTGACGTTTTACTATAAAGAGTATTACTCATAAAAGTGAAGGTGTGACTTATATTATATCAAAGAGTTTCGTAGTGATAACTGAAGAGTGTGACTTATATTACTAAAGGATGTGACTTATATTACTAAAGAGTATGTCTGCAAAAAAAAAAAATCAGTTTCACGGTGAACAAGTTTCACAGCATACCAACTCTTTTGGCATAGTACAAGAGTAAATTTCTAATACATCAATCTAGTTACTCTTTTCGTTTCAGTAAAAAATTTAATTTTCCAATTTTAGGCGTCCCAGCCACATATTTACATTTATCGTTTTGGCAAGTTGTGGTCACATTTTAAATAACAAATATCTCTATATTTACTCATAATTATATCAACTATCACTCAATTACTATTAAAATACACATATTTTTCTTTGATCTCTTTCTCCATTTTTCATTTTTATTTCACATTTCACCTATCAACAATACATTAAGTATTGTTTTCATAAAATTTGTCACTTTCAAATATAAATTTTTTGACTGGGGTTGAATAAGTATATATTAATATATAGTTGTATGCTATAATAACAAATGCAGATTTTTATTTTATCCATATGGCATTTATGTATTAAATTGAAAACGTGTTTCACTTCCCAACAAAATATGGAGCTTTCATAAACGTTCCACCCACCTTCAGCCATGTGCTTCACATTTGATGTGTAAGTGTACATATATTTATTTATATATATTTTTTTTTTGATCGGGGCAATTTATTTATATATATATATATATATGTGTGTGAGTGTGTGTTTTACTCAAATGTGGTAGATCATGATGTTCGTGGTAACGATCAATTTATAAATAATACTATTTCAAAAAAAAAAAAACTATAATATTCAAGTAGCATATATTATCTTATTATGTAATTATTTCAGGTCACGATTGTTAAGGTCAATAAATATTTCAATTACTTTTTATACTTAACCTCTTTAATTTAAAATATAATAAAACTCAAAAAATAATAAGATATTTCGATTGTTGAGGCGTCGTCATCATCGTTATTTGTTACATTCTTTCCGTCAACTTAAAATATTGCTCAAATCATAGTGGGCAGCGGCATTAGTTTTCCTCCCAACTTCGACTATAATTTCCTCGCCTTCTTCCCTGTGCTCTACTTATACCCAACATTAATTGCTTTCGGAAATACCAATCGCATTCACCAAACAATTTTCTCTGAATTTTGATCGAGGGGGAAATAGGAAAAATGAAGCAGCAGGCTAGAGTAACCATGGAGGTCGGGAACGATGGCGTTGCGATCATCACCATCTCCAATCCTCCTGTCAATGCTCTCGCGCTTACCAGTAAGCTTCTGCGAAATTGATTGTTGTTGTGGAGTTTTGGATGATGTGTTTTGATCTGTGTGTTTGTTTTGTGTTTTGTAGTTTTTGATGGATTGAGGGAGAAGTTTGGTGATGCCATGAGAAGAGATGATGTCAAAGCTGTTGTTCTTGCTGGTAATTCTCCGTTTTTTTTGCTTTTTGTGTTTTTGAATTCTACTTTCTCTTGTTGTATGTTGTTGAAAAGATGCAAGTTTAGTGAAATTTTGTTGCTACAGAGTGTTTAGTTAAGAGTTTCTGAATCGAGAATTGGGGATCTGATGGAGGTTTTGAGTTCTAGTGTTCTCAGTTTTTAGAATCATGGTTATATATATAGCAGAAAATTTTGACTCGCTGAGGTCAACTTAGAATCTTTGTCATCTGTATATTCTAGGTTTGTTTTTTTTTGCCAAGAAAATAGAGGTGTATATGATACTATGCGGTGTGCAAACACATGTTTTTTACAGTCATGAACTATCTCGTGAGACATTATTTCTTTGATCATTAGAACTTAAGGATTTAGCTCATCATATTGGTATCTTCTGTGCCTTAATTTGATTGATGGCCACGTTTATCTTTGTTTGGAGAATACTTCGTTGCTGGAAATGATTACTGATTTTGTTGTTTAATCAACTTCAAGGTGACAGCGGCAGATTCTCTGGTGGTTTTGACATAAATGTGTTTGGGAGCGTGCATAAAAAAAGGTACCTATGCACTAATATTTTTGTCTTTTTCACATTGTTACTATCACAAAAGCTCTATCACAATTGGGAGCTAATTAAATATTGTAATGTGCAGGAGACACTTCTATCTTGCCCAGCTCATCTGTTGATGTCTTGGTGAATGTAATAGAAGGTCTTTGTCTAATTCATCGTTTTCTGATTATTTAAGTTCAAGATTCAATTTACTTGTGAATTTTCCTTAAATTAATGATGCATAATAATGCCTTCATCAGATGCAAGGAAGCCCACTGTTGCTCTCGATGGAGGGACTTGCACTTGGAGGTGGCCTGGAATTTGCCTTGGTTTGTGATCTTCTCTGAATATTCAAAAAAAATGTCCAATAATACTCTATGTTCATCATATCTGGTAAAAAGTTTACTTCCAGAATTATACTCTTAAACATTTTGCAGGATGCCATGCTTTCGTGTTGCTGCACAAAAACACTACTTGGTCTGCCAGAACTCACTCTTGGAATTATTCCTGGCTCAGGAGGTATGATTACAAATGCCTGCTATTTTTATTTTCTATAAAGCAGATACATTCATTTGTTCCCACCAACTGATTGATTTCTGATAATGGCTATTATTCAAGGCACACAACGTCTCCCTAGGCTTATTGGGCTACCTAAAGCTCTTGATATTATGCTGGTAGGTCTCTCTTCCTGTAAGTTGTGGAAAATTATTTATCGGTTGTCAAAATTATTGATTCATTTTGTGGATTCTTGGGGAAGTGTTGATTCTTTTACAGTGTTAGTATATCTCCTCTTTGTTCCCTTATTTGTCATGTGCTTAATGATAATATATGTTTGATAAAAATTAAAAAAATCAGTACATAATCAATGGTGTACTTTTGGCTGGAGAAAGAAAAAGTGAGAAGTGTAGTTCATTCTAATTTACAACTATCTGATGTGATTCAAATATCTGTTTGAACATTGTGCATTTTCAAGCCTGATCTCCCATGCAATCATTTGTCTATGAAAGTTTTATGTCCTACGCTCCTCGGTCTTTATTGTTTATAGTCCAAATTCTACTCTGCTTCATTTAAACCATTCATTTACCCTTTTTTTTTTTTTGGGTGGTGGTGGGGGGGTTCTGATAAATTAGATACTGTTATTTGGTTGAAGATTTATTTTTTGGGACGTGTGAAGTTGGAAAGGGTTGACTCCTTTTGCTGCCAGTTCATTTTCATCATTAGAATGATGATACTTTGTCTATAGCATATTTTTGCTTTATTTGCTGATCTGAGAAACTTTTCAATGATTGGTTAAATTCAATTTTCCCTCGTATTACACTAGCTACAATAATCATCCATGCAACCTTATTGGTCTCTATGTCTCTTTGGTTGGATTTTAAATGGCATAATAAGTGAGTAACCTCTTGCAGTCTAAGCTTATGTGATTGCAATCTATTGTCAAGGTCATCAATATATATAGTAATTAATCTCTTTAATTGATGTATTCTTTATCTGCTACCTTTCATGAGAGTGTTGTTTAGACCTTAATGCAATATGATTACAACAATTGTATTTGCCTTATTTTTCTTTCTTTTGGATGGTTAAGGCCACAATTTCATTTATTTATTTGCTGGTTATAGTTTTCTAAATCGATAACATCAGAAGAAGGAAAGAAGCTTGGCCTCATTGATGCTGTTGTGCCATCAGCAGAACTGCTGAATGTATCTCGGCAATGGGCATTAGACATCGCAGAGAAGCGCAAACCATGGATACGTTCTCTTCACAGGATAGACAAACTTGGCCCCCTGCCTGAAGTCCGTGATATAATTAAAACAGCAAGACAACAGGTAAAACGGATTGCTAAAAATATGCCTCAGCACCAGGCTTGTCTTGATGTGATTGAAGAAGGAATTATTCATGGTGGATGTCATGGTCTTTTGAAGGTATTCTTTTTTCTTGAAATGGTTTTGTCATGGTTATATCCAGTGTATAGCTGAAACCTTCTACTTCTCTTAATATATATATATATATATATATATATGTAATTTTGTATGGTTAGCCATCGGTTCTGAAGAGATATATTAAATGGCAAATTTGGCTATCTTCTTTTTATACTTTTGAAAACTGGAAAGGCACGATTTATTATATAAGTATTTTATCGAGATTCTCCAGGGATAAAGGGTGGGGATGGGGGGAAAAGAGGATGAAAATACCAGACCAGCCATAAAATTATTATTATGTGCAAACAAAAGCTTACCCAAATCATTTATTATAATCTGTAGAAAGTAGTTCTATTGCATTTTACCAAGTTAACACCATTATATGTTTCTTGCAGGAGGATAGGGTTTTTAAAGAGCTAGTCTCAACAGACACATCCAAAGGTTTAGTGCATGCATTTTTCGCTCAAAGGGCAACAACCAAGGTACAAGTTGTGGTTCTTTTTGTCTTGTCTTTTAGATTTTTGTTCTTTAGCAATCTCAGAGTGATAAGACAAGATACTTTTTTTTTTTTTTTTTTTTTTTTTAACCAAACAAAGCTAACTCATAATTATACAGGTACCAAATGTCTCTGATATTGGGCTCAAACCAAGACAAATGAAGAAAGTTGCTGTTATCGGTTGGAGGCTAATGGGTTCTGGCATAGCTACAGCATTAATTTTGAATAATGTTTTACGTCATTCTTAAAGAAATTAATTCTGAGTATCTCCTCAAGGGGATAAAATCAATAGAAGGTCAGTTGCAATTTTCTTTAAGCAAAGCTTTATATTTTTTCATGTCTGGCCTACCTAGCTCAAGTACATGGTGACAGCGGATGTCGATCTATCGACAAATATGATAAACTTACAGTGGGGCTCAGATGGTTTTTCTGCTTTATTATACTTTATGTTATTTTGATATCTATGTGCTTGTATAAAAAGCGAATGTGCAAGGCCTGGTGTCCAAAAAAAAGATTACCTAAGGATAAAGGAGAGAAAGCTCTTTTCGATGGTTAAAGGCGTGTTGGACTACTCTGAATTCAAAGATGTGGATATGGTCATTGAGGTAAGTTGAAGAGATAGTTCAATTCATGTTCAATAAATATGTAGCAACTTGTGAAAAATCTAGTTTTTTGAAGAATTACAGATCCAAAATTCTTTACAACTAATTTTCCTAATACCATTATCTTATCTCAGGCTGTTATTGAAAATATTCCTCTGAAGCAGAAGATTTTTTGCTGATATTGAAAAAAGCATGCCCACCTCACTGTATTTTGGCTTCAAATACCTCTACTATAGACCTCAATGTAATTGGAGAAATGATCAAATCACAAAGATCGGGTTGTAGGTGCACATTTTTTTCAGGTTGACTTCTCCTTGAAATGATTACAACTTGTTGGTCGGTGTAAGCAGAGTCTTACACGCGTGTATGGGGAATACACGTGTTCAGTGATTTTAAAAACTTTTTCTTCTTCGAGGTCGAACGTGGGTCGAATAATCACGAAGATTAGGTTAAAGGTAGCCTGCGATCGCTCACGAGTCAAAATCTCTTGAGGCCGTGATCTGAGTCGCTTTCCGTTCGCCGAATAATCCTAACTGAATCTGAGTGTCGAGAATCCTGAGTTGTTTGGATTAGATAACTAGCTTATTGAATCCTCGAGAAGAGGGTTCGATTTGATAACTATCTTGTTCTAGCTACTTTCGATGAATGCGGAATGGTTGACCTTAGATTATACTTCGTTTTAAGCTTTCTTTGAAAAACCTTCCTTTATGAAATAGTGATTAGGCTGTGATTCAACATACCAGAAATTAGGATTGATTCAAAAATGAATATCGATGAAAAAAGTATGCTTTCAAATCAATCCAATACAACGATTAAGCCTACGGATAAGAAGCGATAAAAAACAGGCGATTATAGTGGTTGAGAGACTCAAGCTCCCTCGTCCACTCTCTGCGACTCTTGAGAGAAATTCACTATCAAACTTAGAAGCTTTACGACTACCTAAGTAGTTTACTTACTCAACTTCGTACGAGTTTTTCGACTACTCCACGTGGTTTACTTACTCAACCCGACCTTGAGTTTTTCGACTACCTCCGTGGTTTACTTACTCAATCACACACAAGCTTTTGGACTACCGCAGCAGCTTACTTCTCCTCTAGAGTTTTACTCTCCGGCGTGGTTTACTAACTCTTTTTACAACTCTGCTACTTCCAACAAACACACTCGACTACCTTCTCGAGGGTTTGGGGTTTCTCGGTTGGTTTCAACTAGGATGAGATATCCTTTACAATGAAGCACAATGCAAAGGGTTGGGATATCTCGACTAAGCTTTGGATAAATCTTATCAAGCTAGGCTTAGTAAAGTGAGCTCTCTTCAATATAGAAGCACTTGGGAAATTCAAAGGTATTTGAGGTGCTTTAACTTTTTTAAAAGAATAAGTTTGAGCTCTTGAGTTTAATATAAATTTCCCGTAACCTTACAAAAGTAGAGGTCACCCGGTATTTATAAGCATACACCAAGGTCACTCTTTGAAAACTATCCGTTGGAGAGATAATGGCCGTGAGTTCCCTCTTATGGTGTGTGAAAGCGACTATATTTAGGGTTTGAAACTCTAACATATTTTTAAACAATAGCCTTTCATGTAGCAGTTTTTCACTTTTTACGATCTGGAACTTTCGTACATCGACATCTTTTTTGGTGACTCATCCTTTATCGATGTCGATATAGTGCAGTGTCGTCTTCTTCTTTTTTAACTTTTGTCTTGATTTAAAAGGTAGACACCTTCTCTGCGCTCTTTTTGATTTACAAACTTCTGAGTTTGATATAACCTTAACAACACTTACGACTTAGTTATTTTATGCATTTGAATGTCTTGGCAATATCTAACTTTCTAAGGCATCGCGTTTCTCTCGATGTTACGTCCTTGAAGATAGATATATTAGGTGCCTCGGAACATTCGAGTTCATCTTTGAGCATTAGATACATTCTTGAGTCTTGATAATTCTTGTACTTCGATATTCTTGATCTTGATTTCTCGATCTTCAATCTTGCGTCTTGAGTCTTACCTGCGCCTTCCGGGGTCTTGAGGTCTTGAGTCTTGATTTATCTTGGTGATATCTTTAGTCTTCATCTTTAGTCTTGATTCTCGATCTCATCTGAGTCTTGATATCTCGTTTTCATCTTGAGTCTTAGTCTCGATTTCTCCTTTGAGTCTTTAGTTTCTCGATTTCATCACGGTCTTGAAGACTTTAGTTTCATCTTTGAAACTTGATTTCTTGAAAAACATCTTGAGTTCTTGAGTCTTCAAAACCTATCTGAACTATGTCTGTGACTATACATTTTTGGAATAACATCTGAATACTCTAAAAAGCTGAATCGACTCAATTATCAAGATCATTTTGAACATGTATAAATACTCAGGGGTTTTGGGATCTTAATCAAAATCATATAATCTTTTATTAAATTCATCTCCCAACACAAGCTGTTTCCCTAACTCTAATATAATTAAGAGGCAAACATAAATAAAAATAATAAAACTAATCCTCTTGTTCCAAAAAAAATAGAAAGACTGATTAGCAGCAGTTATACAATTTTTTGCATTATGATTGCTGCTAAGATTGATATGGATGAGGAGCTCAAAAGGAAAACAATAATCTATTAAGTTCATGTAGTGGGAAAATTTCCATGAGGTATACCAATTATTAAAAAGATGAAACCCAAATCCTAGTGTTTTAAAACCCAAAACAAGCACCGTCTTAGTGCATTATTTTTTTGTACGTCACTGAAGGAAACTATTTTATGCATTTTGCATCTCAATGTTGTAAGATAACTTCAGCTTCCTATGTTTAGAAGTTATGTAAAATCTCCATTTTTCTAATCGAAATGCAATTGTTGACAGTCCTGCTCACATAATGCCTCTACTGGAAATCATACGGACAGAAAAAAGACTTCTCCACAAGTAATTCTTGATCTAATGACTATTGGAAAGACCATAAAAAAAGTTCCTGTCGTTGTTGGAAACTGCACTGGCTTTGCAGTCAATAGAACCTTTTTTCCCGTACAGTCAAAGTGCACAACTTTTGGTACACCTGGGGTGGATCCTTTTCAGAATTGATCAGCTTATCTGCAACTTTGGCCTCCCATTGGGCCCATTCCAGTAATTACCTCTCCCTTCATTATATATTCAACTTTCTAGCCTTTTGAATTTGTTTTTGTGATCAAGTTTTTCATTTCTTCTGGTTATAAAAGATGCTTTTACTGGTATCAATTATTATATTTAATTGTCATACATTTGTCAGGCTTCAAGATGTTTGCAGGGTATGGAGTTGCTGTTGCAACAACAAAAGAATTTTCTTCAGCATTTCCTGACCGCACCTTTAAATCTCCACTGGTTGAGCTTCTCATAAAAAAACAGGGAGAAATGGTAGAAAGAATTCTTGAATTGTGATTGCAGGTTTTGATTTCATCTTCAAGCCATGCTTATTGGTATTACACTTTTGCAGGTAAAAAATAATGGAAAGGGATATTATATTTATGAAAAAGGAAGCACGCCCAAACCTGATCATTCCGTTCTCCCGATAATAGAGAATCCAGGAGGCTTGCCAATATTATGCCTGGTGGGAAGGTATATGTGGCTGATTTTTATTATTTAGTACCAACTCCGTTCCTAATTTCTGTCTGATTTTATCCATACACAAACCAATATTTCATTAATTAGGCCATAGTTACAAAGAAAATGGTTAGTATTTATTAGGGAGTATTTGTGGAAAAAAGGGGTAAATTTTGTTGATATTATTAAAGCGACAAATAATTAGGAACACCATTTTGGATAGGATCGGGCATATAATTAGGTAGTACTTTAGCAAGACTAATGAATATGTGTTTTCAACTGTTCTGTTGTTTAAACTGGCCTTTTATATGGATGCAAAGCTGTTATTAATATTGTCTTCTGGAATCTCCCACAGCCTATATCTGTTACTGATGAAGAAATTGTCGAGATGATATTTTTTCCTGTGGTGAATGAGGCATGTCGGGTTTTAGATGATGGTGTGGTTGTAAGAGCTTCAGATCTTGATGCTGCTTCTATTCTCGACATGAGTTTCCCATCTTATCGGTCAGTTTTTCCACGCTTATTTTCACCTTGTAAATTAAAGACGTTATTTTCATTTCTTTGCTTCCTCCCCAATTTGATTTCCTAGTGTGCTTCGGTTCAATTCTATGAATTCTCTCAATTACTTGAAGATTTATTAAGGATATGAGGAATCATATTGCAAGAAACAAATAATGGAAATTGTATAGAGAAATACATTAGGGTATGTTTGATTCTACTCTGGGATTTAAGATTCTGCTAATTAAAAACTTAATACATCTTACTCTACAAACACCTATAAACCCTGCACATACCATTTTTTCTCCATAACTCTCCCCAATGGCCCATTAATGCAAAATTGTAAATATAATTTTTTTATTCCCATTCTTCACTTTTCACACATGTTTACAACTTTCAATAGAACACAATAATGATTACATAATCATTCAATCATTACAATTACAATCAACAATAATATAATAATACAACATAACACTCCTACACATTAGTTTTATATAAAATTAAATTCTAGTGTACTTAAATCTAAAAAAAAAACACCATTAGTGTTTATCAAGTATTGAAATCCACTAGATTAAGAAATCCAAATTTGAAATTTGGGGGACTAAATCCCAAATTAAGCATACCCTTACTGATCTAGGTGGAGAATTTATGAAATTGGGGGGGAGCCAGCAGGGTTGTCTGCAAGGAAAGTGCGTGTTTAAATAGTTGTCTCTCAATAACTTGTGGATATAATTGTGAATTTTCTCAGTATAATGTAGAATTTAATCATCCCCTGCATATCCAAAATGGTTCTTAAAACTATCAGTACCATTAGTTATTCTGAAAGTATCACTGAAGAAGGTTTTGTCTATTGTGGCAGCAGTGGTATTGTTTTCTGGGCCGACACCATTGGGGGCAGATCGCATATACAGAAGTCTCGAAATTGGACTGAAGCATATGGAATTTCTTCACCCCATCAAGGTTTTTTTTTTGCAAGAAAAGGGCAACCCAGGCATCCCATTGGTAAACAGCATTTTACACTCAATGAATTACATCATTCTACTTCCTACTCATTCATTAAATAAGTTGTTAGGCCTTATAGTTAAGAAGCAACCTGAAATTAACTTCTCATATCAAATTAATTTATTTTGTTAGGCTTTTAGCTTGGTACATTAATAATTTGTGAAATTTGAATATTAGAAATAAATGATGTGGCAGTTCACACAATTGCAAACAATTATTGAAAAAAAGTAAAATATTTCCTTAATGAAAATCATGAATGCAAATATTAATTGAGGGATACATACTGATTAGTTCTAGCTGTGTTGCATCATATTTTCATTAAACTTGACTTTGATGGAAATTATTAACTTGTTATTTATTTTGGAATGATATTCATGGATACAAATGCTTGTTATTTATTATCATTACAACTTACACGCCTGTTTTGTTTGCAGAATGCACCTGTGTCAACATCTTCTGTAGCAAAAAGCGTCTTTAATGGTGAGAGGATTCTCTATCTATCGAGTGAAATAATAATGTTTTGCATCCGAATTTCAGCAAATATAGTGATCCATGTCGATTTCCTTTCACCATTGAAAGTTGTTGTTGTGCTCATTTGAATGATCAATAATGTTGAGATCAATTTCACTCGATTATCCTTGTTTGTATTCAGGTCTTAAAAATGTTTTTGGGGTTATTTCTTGTGTCTAATTGGACCTATGGAGGACTCTTGAATCAGAGCATGTTAAGAACTGGATCTCAAGTTTGGGTCTCTCAATTTGTAACTCAATAAATAATTTCAATGACTATAATCTAAACTTATATTAAAATGGTAAATCCCCCATATAACTTGCCAATTTCAATGAATCTTAGCAAACATAAACAAAATACTCATCAAAAAGTCTCAATTCAACAAATATTAGCGCATGTTAACTCAAGCATCAATACAAAAAATTGATCAGTTTTACGAAAAAGAATAACAAATCCATAAAGAACTCCAATTAAATTAAGTAAATTCCACGAACTTAATAACCGAAATGAAGCAGTAGCATGAACACCAAACTATTTCAGCAAAACAGCTATTTTTAATTTTTAAGCACAGAATTGCCACTATTTTCAGAAAATCATTCACAACATCTTTTTTCAAATTACCAAAAACTTAATCAAATTTCGACAAATACGTATCAGCAAGCATAGACCAAATTAGATACAGATGAACCAAAAGACAGTAGACAGAAAAGAAGACGAGGAATCGACCGCACCATGGCTACAAATCACAACCACCTGCCAAGATACGGGTCGAATCTCTCCCTGTCCCTGCTCCATCCATTAGCTCAGAAATACATTACGGATCAAAACGAGGGAGAAAGAGACAGAGGGATCCCACAAAAAATAGATCCGAATGCAGTATGAGTATTTTACAAAAAAAATTTGCCATTCTATTCATATTTAACCATGCATGTGAATAATATTGATTTTTTTCAAAACAAAAAAAGAATAATACCATGATTTAGAACAATAATAATTTTATATAAAATATTACCCAAAAAAAACCCGCAGAAACATGAGAGGTAGTTCATGATATATATAACAAACAATTTCAAAAAATATTTGATAATATATGTATTTTTTTTTTTTCTAAATTAGGGTTTTGGATATTGAGGAATCAATTTTCCTTTTTCTTATAAAGGCTTGTATGGTTTGTAACTTAATCATCAGCATTACCAATCATCTTCCTATCATAATGTATTGTATTGTAAACATATTCCGGCTTCACACTATAATTTTTAAGATTAAAATAAATATCTGTAGAAAATAGTATAATGTCATCCGTATAAATAGGTATCAAATTAGATTTTTTTTTTTCATGCCCATAAACTCTTTCATCTTTTTTTACTATAATGGAACATGAAAGTTCAAAAAGAGAACATCAATGTAAGGGATATTTGTTTTTTGAACGAAAGGTGGATAGAAGCGGAAAATCAGGATGGGGAAAAAAAAAAAAATGGAATGGAAATCACGTGAATAATAATCTCTTGTTTAACTTTTTGGGTTGGATGTAGTAGGGATGGATGAAGTTTTATGTCAAATTAATTTTTTAATTATGATGATGTATTATTTTTTATTATTGTTAGTTAGTGTGATAATGATTGTATGAAAGAAAAGTGTAAGAAAAGTAGGAGAGATAATGAATTGTTGTAAAAAAAAATATGAGAGAGAATAAGTTGGTGTAAGAAAAATAAGCGGCGTGATATTTTTTAGGAGTATAAATGTATAATAGGGGTGGATGTGTATTTGGATGGAAGATGAGATGTGAAAATCCGAAAAGTGGGCCGGGGGGAGGGCCATCCAGGATCTCCCGAAAATCGTACCACCTAAGTGTTTTATATTTTTTTTCTACTTTTAATCGATTTCTATGCATAAATTTTGGTATTTTTAGGATCTGTCAGCGTCCACTGAGTCGACCCAAAATCGTTGTTGAATCACGAGGCAATAATTTAGCGTAAAGCGCCGCCGGAAAAAAAAAAAGCAAGCGAGTAGTGTTAGGTTCTTGAGGAACGATAACGAACACATACATGACTATCGGCCAAACATCAATCTTGCGGTATCACGCAACTCTCCGATCGAACATGAATTCAATTTCGGTTTCGTTCTATGAGAATCAAAGTGAAAGGTTTTTTTTTTTAAGGAGTCGGACACGCTTTGTTTTGGAAGAGGAAGAAGATAAAAACTTTTTTTTGGAAGAACGCACGTTACTTTTTTTTTTTTTTTTTTGGGTATATATGGAGGATCATGTGGTTTTGTTTAGTGGCTGCATCACGGATAACCCCATTCGGGCCGGGCAATATTTTTAAGAAGCCGATATTTAGGGAAAAACAAGCCCGAAGAAACTCAAACTGATACCCACCATTACTAGTCTGGAGCCGAAATAGAACATTTAAATTTACTTCTCTCAAGCAATTTCAGAAGTTCATCTGATTCAAGGTAACTTACAAAATCAGAAATTGATTGGGCAGAATAAATTACCGGAAATCTCTCATTTTACACCAAAATTATCAATGTCATCTGTATTATCATCTGTTTGCAGTCATTTAATCAAACACCAGAGGTTGTACATTAATCTCTTAAGGAGGCCATGCCACACCATTCGTGCTCTCACAATCGATGATGATTCATACAATTCTCCTTACCTTTCTGTTAATCTTAGCTGCCCCAAACATCTTTCTGTACGTATTTCGCCCATTCTTCTTCTGCTGCTTTATATCGTCATTTATTCTTCTTTTTAATGAATGAAAAAGATTGATGCTTCTTCTAGGACGCTTTCTCAGAGTCCTTCTCTGTTTTGGAGCTGGTTCTACTATCATTGACCACCAAGAATCCCATCAACATCATCAGGTATCCATTATCTGTTTACTCGTTAGTATGAGGTATAAATTAAAATTTGCATTTAATTTGATACTGTAAGGCCCGTTTGTTTCACGGAATTGAATTAATTAGTTATGATGGGATTTGGTATGATTAGGTGAGATTGAATTGATTGGGTTTGATTGTTTGAACCAAAATATATGTGTTCTGATGGTAGGATTGCATCTTTTAATCCTGTACTGGAATATTAATATTGTGTTTGGATTAAAGGATTAGATGAGATAAATTTATTGAAATGTCATAAATCCTTCCACGAGGGATAAGTGTTGGTTATTTTAAATACAAATACCTTCCACATGATATAGCTTTGTCCCTCAATATAGGGTTACACACATTTTTATACCTGGGCTGAAGCCTGAAAATGTATTCTGGGCCCAAATCATCCAGCGTGCCAAACAGCCGATTACTTGGGATTAGACCCGCGAACCCTGGCCAATCTCGCATGAACCAAATGGGGCCTAACCATATATGCTTGGATAGGTGATCCTGTTTCATGCTTGGGCATCTCAGAAATGGCTGTTTTATACTCTAACCATATATGCTGTACTTGAGATTGGGGGAGCACAACTTGTTCTCACCTCACCATTAATGAAAATGTTGGGAGAAAAAATTGGCATTTAATTTGAGTCCATTTTCATAACCACGAATTTGTCTTGTCAAGTACCAACTAAGAAAAAGAAACTTGATTTTTGGATGCTGAAAAGTGTTTATTATCTCAAACATGCTTTGTGCTAATTTAATTACACAGATATGGATCAGATCTACTTTCAATGTAGGCCAGGATGTGAAATGTTGCATTTCACGAGCTGCAGATTCAGTTGGATTGAAGGAATACCTACTTACAAAGTTGAAATGCATCATCACACTGATTGGATCAAAAAAAGTCAGGTAATATGTGTTACTTATCTTGTATAATGTGCAAAGTGCATAGAGCATTTTCAGGTTTCTTGGTTGGATTTTGTTAAGTTTCAATTGTTGGAAAAATCTTTCCTCCCAACTAACTATAGATAGGGAATTGTGAATTATGTTTTTGGGTTGAATTTCAGGAATCATTTCATCCTGTGGAAATTACAGAGGGACTTTGGATTGTGCCTGAATGGAGAATCCCCCAGTAAGATTGCATAAATTACAAATTGTGCTCTTGATTTGTTTAGATTGATGGACACTCGTGTTTGTATTGGTTTTGTGGTTGCAGGATGTTGAAGCAACACACATATTTCTGAATCCTGGTTTGGCATTTGGGACGGGGATCATCCTACCACAAAGCTGTGTCTGTTGTTTCTGCATCGATTAATCAAAGGAGGAGAACACTTTCTGGACTACGATGCGGGATCAGGTGTTCTTGCAATAGCAGCACTCAAGGTGCTTCATTTATACTTTTTACCACAACGACAATTAACTTATATTCATGATTTTGATCTCAAGTCAATAGTCCATTCCTGCCCCAAATCCCATTGAAAATATCTGACACCAGTACTATTCTTGATCTTGATTCTATTTTAATTTTTCCATACGTTGGTTGAAGCTTACGACAGTCTTTTCTTAGTTGGTGCGATTCTGTACAGATGGAGTGCGAATCTGTCCGTTGGATTTGACATAGAGCCGCAGGCAATTACTTCTGCACGACATAATGCTGCACTGAACAACATAGGACCAGACAAATTGCTGCTGAGTCTTGTGAATGAACCTCAACTTGAAGGTGGTGCATTTTTATACAATTCGGACATCATTTCCCAGAAACACAAGTATGATGTGGTTTGTTGCAAACATATTACTACATCCGGTGCTGGATTTGGCAGACCCGAATTGTCTCGTGCAAAACCCGGTGCTACAATTGGCATCTCCGGAATCCTATCTGACCAGGTATAGACACTGCGGTTTGACTTATCTTGTGAGACCGTCTCACAAAATTAAATCTATTAGACAGAGAGAAAAATGCAAAAGAGTAAATCGATAACATTTCACTCCCTCCGTCAATTTCATTATTTCCCAGTGTCCTTTCATATGGTCAATTTTATTATTCTATTCCTTTCTGGAAATAATACAATTCCATTTACTTTATCTTCCCCTCTAATCATCATTTATTTACTCAAATTTCACAAACAATTTTTTATCCATAAGTGGACTCTCACGATACCCCATGATACCATCCAACCTATCTACTTTATACATAAGCTATCAATATTCTTTAAAACTTCGTTGCCCAAAAGCGAGCCTATCAAAATAGGGCCAGGAGTATTTAATAAAATTTTAATGCAGTATATTTGTTATCTATATTGCAGGTCCAAACTGTGATTGAACATTATTCCCAGTACATGGAAGACATCAATGTATCAATGCTGGATGATTGGGCTTGCATTAGTGGTACTAAGAAGAAACAGCCTACAAAGATTTAGTCCAACTCTAGTTTGATGTTGGTCAGACCTTAGACAGCAATATGCACTGCAATTTCTTCTTCTTGTACGTTCAATTTAGGAGTTCATAAAATTTTGTTCAAATTGTCTTCACTTCAAACTTAAATTAAATATATTATTTAGTTTTGACACAGCTACTTTTGTAAATTACAACTTCACCCAATCTATGCTTTAGTGAATTCTCAAATCTCAAAGTATGTGACATGACTCGCATCTCATCTCCAAATTTAAGGGGTGCTTGTTCAGAAGGTTTGGAGATAGAGAAATGAGCATGAAAAATGGTGGGTGTTTGGTACACATCTTTCGTTCCCTGAACTGTAATTTGATTCCTCGATATCAAGGAATCCCTATTCTTCAAGTTTTTTGTGAGGAATGATTTTGATTCCTCACAACTTTTGATTCTAATCCATTTCCGTACCCTTATTCATACCAAACAGAATGTATTAATTAATTGTTGAATGTCACAGTCGATGTAGTGTTTGCTTGAGTTTTGTGAAGTAGAATAACTTCAAGTGGTTAGAAGATCATGGTTCAGCTTCGTCATTTGACCTTTTCAAAAATAGTATTAGTTGAGTTTTCAAATACGAATAGATCTTGGGTGGGAGCCTCTCTATCAATAATGCACAAATGAAAAGTAAAGTGGATGGGTTCTACCTTTCTACTTTGACACGTTTCTTTATTATGTGAGCCTATCTCTTCAAAATACACAAATGAAATATGGATGGGTCTTGGGCGAGATTATCTCGCAATAAAGCATCTTATAATTTGAGAATAAAGGCTTTAATGTTTTTGAATAGATGTTAATTTATATTTATTTGTGAACAGGTTTTATAGTGAAGAGGCCAATTACCATGCGTATTTTTCTGTGATTTATAGTGTTGATTCATGAAAAACTTCGGGTAAATGCACCCCAAAATTACTACATGTACTCTGTTTATTAATATACATCATACAAAATAGAAGAATCATTAAAACTACTATACACACTCTTAATTTAGGCAATTACACTCTTGTTAAAATTAATGAATATAACCCCATCCCCAACCCCCAACCCCCATCACTATTCACGGTTTCTTTTACTTTCAAGAAAGAAAAGAGACCTTTTTCCAAGGAAGAAAGAGAGACATTTTCAAACGAACACAATGAGACACAATTATGTAATGCTAAATCTCCCATTCATTTCAGTTTCATCAAAATATTATTAGTTTTTTGGAATAATTTTTTTTTATAGGAAAATTCTTTAATAGGTTACAAAACGTGATTTTGCATATATGCAAAGTTGCACTTGAAAGTGTAAATATGCCTACATATATCAATCATTTTTTCACCTATTAACAAATGTAAAATCTTAAAATATGTTTATCGATAAATCTTCTATTTTATATTTGATAAATTGTTACGAGAAACTTTGTGGAGTGACAAACTTAATGTGAAATGGAAGCTTTTGAAATTAGTTTAGCATCGTTCTAACTTTAGTACAACTAGAGAAAAGCACGTGCAATGCAAAGAATTCATGTGCTTTTATTAAAACGCACCTAATGTAATCTGAAAGCAATATGATCACCAAAAAAATGTTGCTAGAAATCTTATTTTTCCTAAAACAAACACACATATAAACAAGACCAAAAAAAAACGAAAAAAAAAAAAGAAATGTACATCTTTAATTGGTATTTTCAATGGATGCATAAAGATCAGCATCGGAGTGTTAAATAAGTTCTAAGAATGGCATCTATATGCAGCATTTACTGCAATACCAAAGAAAAGCTACCTCAATAATTAATGGCCTAATAGTACAAAGCTCTAGATACTACACATTACAACTCTCCTTCAGGTTTTGATTTTGCATCCCCCATTTTCAGCAGGTGTGTTATATTCCTGATGGCTAACATTATTATGTGCTACAGTTACCACGGAGAACTCCTCTGCGGAGGAGGGGCAAATTTGGAAAAACCGTTGCTTACAGGCTGTTGATTACCAGTTTCCATTTTCACGGTTGAAATGCCACTGCTGCTCGTTAGGTCCTTTCTTGTACCCGATTGCATCCGTGACAACAAAAAGAATACTTTGTCTCTGTATGGTAAACAGACGTGTCAGTAGCTCTCAAAAGATAGGAAGTGCAAATATTCGTTGTTCATGAATCAGGGGAAAAATAGTTTTTCTAGTCCTGTAAGTTACTCTTTTTTTGTTTTTAGTCTTGTCAACTTTCGCGAAATGAAAATAGTCATCTAAACTTTTAATTTTTTTTGACATTTTGGTCGGGATGACTGCTATATGAGGTGAAACATGTGGTTGACCAATCAGACTTACCCGTCAAGTCAACTGTCAACTGAATGTTTCATCTCCCAAAATGTCAAAAATTGGAAGTTATCGGGGCTATTTTCAATTTGTAAAAAAAGTAACAATTCTGGAACCATTATAATTACAGGACTAAAAAAAAAAAAAACTAAATCGGGGAGAAAGTTTAAACGCTCAAACTACGATTGAAATATTCAATGTAAACTATGATCGACCATGAAGTTACAGGCAAAAGACCAACATGAAAACAGGCAAAAAACAATCATTGCTGGTCATAATGATGAGGCCCATATTATCCGTTGTTCTTGCATGTGTGCCTATGAATTCAGTCTGTAGGTTCTCATGCACAGCGGTTTTGTAATAAAATTTGAAAGGAACAATATCTCAAAGAAACTTGAACAAGCTGCTTATTTAATGCAAAGCAGATTATGAACTTTGCCTTTTTATTTAGCCTAAAGGTGATGAGTCGGTTAAGACATTCTCTGAACTTTGTCAAAACAATTCTTTCTTGCTCAGCATAAAAGTTTCAGTCTCTCCTTGTTCACTCGGCAACTGGGACTGACAATTATGGACCACTAAACCGTCAGAGAGGAATTATTAAAGTAAACATTGTATCTCCTTCATCACACATTAGAGCTAATGTACTGGGAACATCGGTCTTCCTTTTTGATAAATCTGCTCCATCTGAACTAGATTCCTCTTGTTTTAGACCTCTCCTCTGACTTTCAGATGAAGGATCATTAGTGAGAGCTCTCTCAGATGATAAATGCCTCTGGCTTTGAGACTCATCTTTTTGCTGATGAGGTTTCTCTGGAATCTTTCTTGATTATCTGGTCATAGTTTTTTTCAAGTAAGAGATTCAATTCGTTAACTAACAAGAAACAAAATGACGGTTATCACTTCAGAAACCAAATAATAGTGCGTAGCATATAACAGAATACATAATGTATATAAGTTGTGGACGGGATAAATCAATAAAATAGAATGGATACAATAACAAAACTTAAGATGAATCTTTTCCCAGCACTAGTGCGAAGACTAAAATGATAATCTCAATAAACTCTCAGAATGAATCCTTACCCACCAAAAAACTGACGGTAACCAGCAACAATAATTTTAAACCGCCAACAAACAATAATCTGAGCATATAAATAAGGCTCTCTCTAACCCTAACCCATCAGCCCACCAAGTGGGAAAAGGCCACTGGCAGCTTCATTATAATAATAAGACATTAACATAAGGTGTTATCAGTTTCTTCCTGCCATTACTCTAAGTAAAAATCCAAAGTCATCTTGAAGTGCTTAAAGAATTCAAGGATCTGTTATCAAATATAACTTAACTAAAAAAGACACGGCCAATCCTACAGAGGCATATGTAGCTCAATTCAGTAACTTAATATGTATGATCAGAAGCTACCCCACTTCAACTAGCAGGAAACTTCAATGACCAAAAATGTCCATTATAACTTTTAGCTTTCTTAATGAAAAAATGTCAGACAAAAAGTTAAGCTGGTTAATGTACTGTCCGCAATGCAATTGTAATGGGCTCATAATAAGTAATGTGGTTTAAGGGTACCCCCTCTTCCATACATCATTAAAAATCTAATATTGCTTCAAAATGCATTCTAAAAATTACAAAAGTATCTTGATCTCAACATCCAGTGATTCAAATTAAAGCATATAATTTCTTAAATATAACATCTGATTCATTTATATATTTAAGAATAACATAATATATGTATGTATATATATCATCGTATATTAATGAAAAATATGGAGTTATTGTCTAATACTAATTTAATGTTTTATATATACACACTTGAAAAAAAGGTAAAAGAAATATACATAATCACACAAATATAAAAAAATGAGGTGGGTGTCGAAGAGTCCACCGGAGTGATCATAGGAAAATCTACTACCCATAACCGGTCAAACCCCCACCCCGCCCCCAGGTGGGACAGGTTTTAAGCAAAATATTCCTTTAGCTAGATTTTTGGAGATGAAACCAATAAGAGAACACATTTTATTGTTTATAAACTTATTCAGACTACTGAAATCAATAACATATGGCTTATAAACTTACTTGGGCTTACTTAAACTCACATCGCCCATGTCTGCCATCAAACCAACCCAAAAATTACATTATATGTTTTAAGAAGTCAATTTTATGTTAAACTTGTCAAAATAGTTCCAAATAACATCAACCCAAGTCTCGACTCCTTACCTTTTAATTTAAGTCAATAGGTTATTGAAAGAGGATATCCTTTTTGCAAATTGGTTTATTGCAAAATCTTAAATAAAAAATTTCATCATGAATGGGGATGATTTTCATTAACAGCACAAAAGGGAAATAAGTGAAGAGCATCTGAGAAATGAGACAGATGTATCAAAACTTCTGTTCTTAATATTCAGTGTCATGGACTGAAAATAAGTGAAGAGCATAAAAACTCACTTAGGCAGGGATAAATTTAGGGTGGGGGTTGGATTTTAACTTTCTTTTAAGTATAAATATGTTCTTTTTTTATTTATTTAGGCATTTATCTTATAAGAGTTCACCCTTTGGATTGAAATTAGATAAAGGCCATCATACTCATGAAAACTTTCAAGCCTATGCATACCTGCAAGCATCTTTGCAGTTTCTCCTGAATATACAACAAGCACTGAACAAAAGCTCATTCAGATCCATGGGCTGAATGATGTCAGCTAACAAGAGACCTTTCAATACAATGCACTAATATTTAGCTATCTTGAAGAACTACTGGAGGAAAAAAATATATACATACATATATATATATATATATATATATATATATATATATATATATATATATATATATATATGTACATATATAAATCAAAAGGTAAGGGAATGCATATACCTATAAGTGAACTTAGATGGGGTCAAGACTGATGATGCATTACCAGGGACAGCACCAGGAATTGACGACAATGAAGAAGGAAGGTACAGAAGCCTTAATCTGGTTCACCTGTTATTCAGAAAATATTCTCCATGTGATGAGATTATAACTTTTACACATTAATTTGTTTTTCAAAAAAAAGAGACGAAAGATCACTAAGTAAGAATATCTTATTTCAGAACTTCACTTGTTTTCCAATTGTGGAACTAGTTGGCACAATTGTTAACTAGTCCAAAATCCATGTTTTTTGCAAACAATATAGAGAAAACCAAAAGTTATCACTAAAAAATGATAATTGGATGAGCTGCCTACAAATTTTAGAGCTCAAGCTTCATAATGCATAGGATGGATTTATACATAAGAATTTGGGGCTCTATTGCTAGCCTCCCACTCAACCTGAGTAAAAACTTACTTAACCACTATGCTCATATATATGATCTATACAAGAGTAGGCCAAAATTTTGCAATCTCACAGAATTTTATCTTAAGTTCCCCATAGTGTCAATAGTAATGATCAAGAAAATTAATTGAATCTCAACTTCATGAGGACAAATAAAAGTACTAACTGCAACCTAGCATGCCTTCACTAACTACAATAATATTTACTCACTCCATCCTGATTCTTCATGCCCTTAATGAAATGCAAAAAATTTGTTAAGACAAAACAGGAAATACTTGTGTTGTAGTGGTTGTGTAGTCCTTTTTTTATATCAAAAAGTATGATATAACAGTGGTTTCAACACCACGTTACATTTTATGTATTAGGTATACATGAGCATATGGGACAAATTTTTGATTAATGGAAGCATTGGATGTATGCAAAATCTGAAAGTTTACCAATAATAACAGGTGTGTCGGTACTTATAAATTACTCCCTCAGTCCCACTATAACTTTCTCATTCCATAAAAAGGAAAAAAGTAACTCACTACCCATAATTTTTTATCCTCACTTTTCACACAATATTACAAAAAAAAAACTCACTACTCTACTCATTACTCCATACCTTTTTCCTCTCTCCAATACCCAAACTATCCTTCATTTTTATTATTTTATTATTATTCAAAACAAAACAACAAATAAAAAGGAATGGACAATTACACACACGGGGACGGAGGGAGTATTATTTAAGTAAATAAATACTTAAAAATAATGGTATCGGAAAAAGAACATTTTATTTTCCTCCTCCCATCATTAGTAGATCTGTTGTGTGCTTTCACATATTCAAATGCCAAAGGTCTTCCCGAATCCAGATTTTAAAATCATGAATTAATTTTGATATAAGGCCAATCCTCATTCAGGCGAACTTTTAAAGCTCAACATTAGCTAACATTTTACTGGGATTTGCTAATATTAAACTGAAACCAGTCAAAATTGAACTGTAGGATCAGCTGCAGCTTCAGGTGGAGAGGATTAAGCATGCACATTGTTATTAGAACAGCTCCTTGGGTTTGTTGCTTCAAAGTCTACAAACAGCTTCCATAATCACTTTTTTTTTTGCAAAAGCTGTGAGGGGTAGCTTTGAAAATTAGTGATTCTGTCTCACTTTGTAGAGTTTTGCAAAATTAGCTTAGTTTTTCAATTTTTAGGAAAATAACTAAGTGTACCTGTTGCAACTGCCCAGAAGCGTTGGGCAGGTCTTTCACAGTTAAAGACAAATTGAAGATCTTGACTTTTTTAGTTTTTTTAGTCAGGGGAGACCCATAGCCAGAAAGATCCTATAGCTCCTGTGATGGCAGCATTTGCCGCCTGCTGGATATACATCATATTATTGGCATTATCCCCATGACGGAGAGCATTTGCTCTTCACTTCCATCATAATTTTTGCAGTCCATGCATTTACAATTTTCAGAACAAAGGATATTCGGCTTGGAAGCATTCACAGTACTTCTTAAGACATCCTGATTTCTTACAGTGACATCCTTTGTTGTGTTTTCCTGAAACTAAAGCTTCACCAACTTCTTCCTGGATAAAAATATAATCAAGAAATTCATAAGTTAGCAAAAAAAGCAGATTAGAAAAATTACAAGTTTAGTTCATCTTGAACAGGGAAAGTTGTGTGCAATAAAAGGTCAAATTTTTAACTAACAAATATATCTAGTCAAATGTAGAGTTAAAAGATATCTGATTCAACAAATAGTAACTATGCAAAAAGCTTTACCGAGAGTTATTATGAAGCTTGTAGCATAAATTAAGCTGAAAGGCCACATATATAATGCAACCAGAGAATATGAGAACTTATAAATCATTCCACATAAATTATTTAAAAGATAAGAAAACTGTAAAGAAAAGCCA